>JBBPBX010059573.1:2344-13118 GCA_038048925.1 Garcialebias charrua
CCAATAATGAGATGAAATCTACGCTCTTGACATCATAGTCCACTGGGCTTCCTACCTGACCTCATCCGTTAATGATCCATCACCAGAGCAAATAAGAAGGGGCTCAGAGCAGATCCTTGATGCACTCCCACTTCCAACTTGAAGCTATCTGTCACTCCTACAACACATCTCACCACTGTCCTGCTGTCTTCATACATGTCCTGTACCAGTCTAACATACTCTGTGTTTCCTTTACCTTCAGGTTTTTTGTTTGTTTTATTCTTTCAGTGATTTGTCAAAGGTTACATATTTCAACTTGGATATTGGATTTAATTGTTTTTGTTGTTCTTCAAAAAATAATGCCTTCTGTTTGTCACTAAATATAAAATCAGTTTATTAATGGAAACAGGCACTGCTGAAACAGATTACAGTGTTCAGTTATGCCCAGTCAGGTCATCTGGACAGTTTCTTTTTTCTAGAGACGTTTCACCCTCTATCTGGAGGGCTTCATCAGTCTGAGGAGCTCCAAGTAAACTGTTTCCCCATAAATCAGTAAACTCCTTAAGTGGACCAACCAGATTGCTGGAGATAAGGTGGTTTCTGGGAAGCCCTTCAGATAGAGGGTGAAACGTCTCTAGAAAAAAGAAACTGTCCAGATGACCTGACTAAGCATTATTGGATTTGGTGCCTGGATGATTGAGCATGAACTTTATTGATTACAGTGTAATAGTTTTAAAACAGCCCATACAGAAACCATTCACAACACGGGTGTCTGTAAACCTAAATCAAGAATGGGGTGACAGTAAAGCTGAGGACTTATGAAGCCATTATGTGTTGGAAAAAATATACTGTACATGGTTGCCATTGGTGTTACGTTTTGTCTTTAAGTTAGGTCAGCATTATGCAGCTGACGTCATTTAACAACCTGCGCCAGGTGAAGTCAAGACTAAACTAAGAATGTCTCAAACTGATCACTGTTGACTCCTCAGGTTATTGATTTAAGAGTATGCAGTGCCCACCACACTAGGGGTTGAACGAGTACATCATTTTTTAACTCGACATTAACATAATAAAGCTCGAGTAGAACTCGAGTAGTTGATGATGTCATAGGATCTTAAGATGCAAAAAAAAAAAAAAACGCAAACAAAAACGTCATTTAATAGTTACAAAAAAAAGACCAACAAAACATTGTGAGTGTGTATTATGCTCCTACTATTTATCATACTGCAGATAAATCACAGGAAAACCTAAACTATTAGTTATTATTATTAAGCTGCAAATGTGAAAGAAACGTGCAGCACGTCAAAATCGAAACTTAAAAACAGTGGGGCAGTCGACCACCACGCACCGCCCGCAGTGCTGCGCATTAGCTTTAGTTTTAGAGATAATTATGTTTATAATTTTTTTTTTTTATAGGTTTAGAGATTAATATTTTTTGCTTTTTGTTTGTGAAACAAGGTCAGAGGAAGCTGGTTCTGGTTCGGTCGATTGAACCCATTGTTACACCATATTCTGTGACCTGCAACAGTTCATGCAACACCGCCCCCTATGGTCACAATATACGATGGTCACAGAATTTGGTGTAACACCGGTTCACAACGCGCTCCATATAGGAAGTTGATTCATTTTCTGTTCTGTAACTGCGACGTGATGACGTCACTACGAATGTGAAATAAAAAAACTCGATAGAGGTCCTAGGAATCTGTTGATTACTTGAGTAGTCTGTTAAAGCCCTACCCCACACACACATGCACACACTTCAGAAAAGATGGTAATTGGTAAATGGACTGTACCGTATTCGTCAGACTTTAACACGCTCCTGTGTATAACACGCTTTGTCCAATTATTGCCAATATATTGGAAAAATCTGTAAATAACACGCTTCGTTGTATAACGCGCATCTATTACGCGTCACCGCTACGCGACGCGTCAGCGCCTCATTTGCCCTGTTTAAAATGACGGCCACAGAAGTGAGCGAGTACGAAGGACTTCACAAGAAAACACGGTAAAAACAATTGTTTCTTTGCGAGAAAAAATATATTTCTTAGCTGACTTTATAGCAGAAGGGTTCCTGAGCTTAACCGTTTCACGAAATGGTCAAATCTGCTGGATTAAAAAAAGTAGTTCGTCGATTTGCATGCGCGCGGGTGAGACGGCTTTATTTCTTTAAATTTAGCTAAATAAACGCTTAAAAATATATATTTCTTAGCTGACTTTATAGCACAAGGGTTCCTGAGCTTAACCGTTTCACGAAATGGTCAAATCTGCTGGATTATAAATTGTTTCGGTTTGACTTCTTCCAAATTGGTCGCGTGCGCTACTAAAATAAATTATAAAAAATTGAATTTTATCTCAAATGTCTTATACAGCTAATAATTTGTAAATGACCACCAAATTACGCTCTGTAAGTTTCAAGAAAATCTGCGGTGTGGTTTATGAGTTATCTTGCTAACAAAAACAGCGAACCTCACAGCTAACAGCTGTGCAGCTACATACAGCTAGCAGCTACATCCAGAGCAGGAGGCGGGCAGCGACAGAGTCAGTCCGACCAGAGGAGGCTTTTTTCGGACACATGAGCTAGAAACGGTCTGGAAGTGTCCCCCTAGCGGACAAAAGTGGTACTGCACCATTTATTGCCCAAAATGAAAAATGGCAAAATCAGAGGCAAAAATGGGTCTAAAAATATGGGAAAAAATCCATAAATAACACGCTTCGGTGTATAACACGCAGGACATTCAAATGAGCAAAAAAACTGTGTGTTATACTCCGACAAATACGGTACCTATATAGCACATTTCTTTCTAGTGCTTTACACTACAACCTGTGCCCTCATTTACCTTTTCATACAGCACTCTACTGAATAATCAGTGCTTTATCACATTCATACACTGATGGGACACACATCGGAGGCAATGAGAGGTCTTACCCAGGGACACTTCGTCTTCGGCACATGACTGCTGGCGCAATCAAACCCCCAACTCTCTCACATTGGAGGACGACTGCTCTAACCAGTCATGTAAAAGAGTAAAGGATTAAGTAAAATTGTTACAACACACCCATCGTAAAAAGAGGTCTAAGTTACAGTACTTGATGATGACCTGTACACTTTCCACAATCAACACAACTTATTAGAATTATGACCGGATTTCAGCGAATTTGATAGATTTGAGTGTATAAAGAATGCTATGCATTAAGCACTCGCCAAAATAATTTTCCCTCAGCTGTTTTCCACTTCCTCACCAAGCTTTATATGACTTCCTTGACAAAACCCTCAGGCTGCAACAAGTAGCAAATACAGGCATTATGTCTGCATTTTGTTAGTTTCATAAGCATTTCACAATCACAGTCATAGCCAACAGACAGTGCATCAGTGGAAGCAGACCCCACAGTATGGTACTCTGTCACCATGCTTCCCCACATTCCATACAGGACCCCTAGGTGATAGACCAGCATGATCTTGCTACAAACAATTGGTGCATGCTCAAAACCATTTTGGACTCACTCACACTCACATAAAAGGGAGCCCCAATGCATTCCTGAAAAGTGACTCAAGACCATTCGTACCAAGGTTGTTTTTGTACCACATTCTTCATTCAGTGACAATAGAGGGCCTTAAGACTAATAAATCTACCAGTAGTAAGAAAAGAGACTCCTGTTTGATCTTGGTCAAAAAAAAATACTACTTCTTTTGTTTTAACTAACTCTAAAGTAAAGGTAATCTCAATGAGCTACAACGGTTGGTGACTTTTTGGTGACTGCTGTTTGCAACCCAGTGACCAATGAGCCATGTGGCTGTGTTTTAAACATCCAGCTTTTGAACATCATATTTTGTGTATGCATAGTTTGCAGACCTGAATTTTTGACCTTGGTCATTTTTTGACAACCTCAAACTATGTTGTATTCACCTCAGTTTGTTTGGTTTTCACTTTAGCCGCATCCTCATTTATGAATTAATCTATTGCAGTACACTTTTGAAATGAAGATAGACAGATTTAGACCTTTTTTCCAAATAATTATTTATCTGTCACTTTTGAACCTGTATTTTGAGAGAAGAGCTCCTGTGTAAATGTCAAAACACAGCACGAGTGCTCTTTAGGATGAGTTGAGATTGAGATAATCACAACACAATTTATGTGGGTTTGAGACACCCATGACGATTCAGACTGACCATTTTGAGAGAAAAATTGCACAAATTATTTTGAACTCAAGCGACCAGACTGTATCTCTGGGTACAAGAAGACTCCAGCAAGTCACAGCCAATGGAATATCCGCTTAATTGAACACATTTATCTGTAGAAAGTTAAGAAAACATTATATTCTTGTCCTTGAAGGCTGTGCATTGATTGCCTAAAGATCCTTTTGCAACGGTCATACAGTTTCATTGTTTGTTTGGTTTTTTGCTAACGTAGCTGGGGACTGTTTATAATTTTCATCAGCGATCACTGTGCTCGGTTATCCTAACACATCCTACACACCCCTCCCTGGCTCTGTTGGCTTGCTTTCTCTGTTAAACCCAAAGTGTTACACAACGATGATGATAGCAGACACTGTCCGGGGTCTGTGTTTGAGATAAACCATTTTTGCCTCCTGTAATAAAATTAGCTGTCATGTTGGAACGCTGCGGAAAGCTTCCACCACCACCAAAGCAGACTTCCTCAGTCCCCCAGAGAACACAGTCTACTTCCAGTCTTATAACGAGGTATCTCAGCTATAATTCAAATCTGAAAAATGTGAGCTTGAAATGTGAAAAGGACGCAGTTACTTTGAAAAGAATATGGTTTTTAATTGGTTACTTTAGCAGTGCAATCACATTTTGTTTCAACTACTCAAACGCGCAGCGTTATCAAGAAATTAAATCCTGGGGATTGTTTTGTTTTGTGCAGTATCAATACAATCAGCTCCTAGTTTTGCGCTTTCAATCCAATTCTCCATCTTCCATTTATCTGTCAAGAACAAAAACAAGAAAGCCCAATCACGAAGTGTTTGATGCAAGATAAATGGTTTGCTTTGAAATATGCGGTGATTAAAGCTTGTCTCTGTGTTTCAATCTTCGGTTCTGTCATGGAAGCAGCGCTGCGGTTGTGTTTTTTTCTTGCGAGGGGGGGGGGATCTGGTCCCAGACATGCAGACAGGCAATGTGCTTCTCATCTGTAATTTTACCCCAAAACAGCTGGCCTCCTGCCAGTGCACACGCTCCCACTCAATCAGCCTCAATCAGGAGCATATCGACTGAAGTGTCGGCCGCCCCGGTCACATCAAGAACAGGAGTTTCACTCTTTTTGTCATTTCCCTGTGCGACTGAATGAGGGAGAAAAGCGATTGTAGCAACTTTTTCATGATAAAAATAACTTGTTTCTTTCAGAGTGCTTCTAATTTGGGCTCATAAGAACCTATTTGAGCAAAGGTGTCGTAAAGGTGTCAGAAGTTATCGGTTACCATTTACGTAGTTACCAGCTCCTATCTGAGTACCTAAAAGACTCTTGTTTTCACACACATGGTTCTACATTAATTTAACATTAGTAAGTGAAAACATCCATGACCTTTACATACTGTCCCCCAACACTATTAAATAATGGGCTCAACGCAAGTATTTAATGAACTATTTAAATTTTTATGAAACTGAGAAAATAACGACATCTGTCATGGATTTACTTTTGGACCTAATTCAAAATGGCTGCCATAGCCAACTGACATTTGAAAACACTGAAGTGACTATAAATCAATTAGTGTTACAGATACTGAGCATAAATCTGCTTTCGTAAAGGAAGAGCACTGTTTTCAACACATATTTTGGAGCTTGACATCTTAGTTTAAACCCTAACTGTATGAGTCAAACTTGTTTGTTAGCTAAATATTGCATAAGATTTCAAATGTTACTTTCAAGGTCTGAACAAAACACCTACCGTATTCTGCTTTTTATCATTTTTGCATGCCCTGCGACCTATATTCAGGTGCGACCTATTTATGGCTTTTTATAAAATAAGCTGATTTGTAATCATTTATTAACAAAAATTAAACTGAGACACACTCTTACAATAATGTCAGCTAACAAATATATTTTTTAGGTGTTTATCCTGCTAAAATTATTCATTTATTAAAGAAAAGTTCAGCTCAGACACATATTTGCTATAATTTTTATCAAACAAATAATTGTTTTTAAGTGTTAATCTTCTTAAAAGCCTTGCTGTGCGCTCCTGTGGCAGACATTTGCAGCAGAGCTAAACACGGTCCACATTTTGACGTAGGTGCGACCTATATTCAGGTGCGACCTATATATGGATTTTTCCAATTCTTTGGCAATACTGTAATTGGACAATGTGACCTATATTCGGGTGTGACCTATATTCCAGAAAATACGGTACATCGTTTCTCAACATGAAATGATCCAAGTCTAAAACTCGGACGTGAAAGGCAGCAGCTGCAAGAAACTTCAGGCCTTTAATTTCTACCACGTTTTTGAGGTTTGGCGATTTTTCTTAACATCCTTCCATGTTTGCACTCCCCCCCAAAGTCTTTGTGACATTTTACAAAATGAGTTTCCATCCAAACAGTTTGGAACATGAGCTCAGATTTTCCTTGATGTGCTGAATGGCTGCAATGGTAACCAGGGAGTCAAGTTACCATCTTTTTTTTTTTACTTTCCTGTTTTTCTGTTTAAACCTTGCAAAGATGATTCAGTCACAGCATTACAAAGCAAAATATAAATAAGCTACCCTGTTTTTGTACACTTTTGCACACTGCAAATTTAATTTTAATATGTGACAGATATTACTTTTGCATTTTTAGGATGAACACGTTTTTATAAAAGATCAGAAACAAAAATTAAAAAAAAAAAAACACCACTGCTCTAAATTTCTGAAAATTCACAACAAAATGTAAGACTTGTAAGAAAATTTATTGGAATATTGAACTGCAAAACAGAGAGTAATTACTCTTAAAAGGTTTTAAAATCTGAAACAAAACAAAAATCAAATATTACTACTAATTACATACTTGTTGCTCTGTGTCTGTTGGACTTGAAACAAGTTTTTGGCTAAATGTTAGAAGCCAGTTGCAAAAAAAGACCTCAGGTTTTTCTCTTTAGGTGTGACACTTAAGCCCTATAATGATCGAGGTGATTTATATAATTTTGCTAAAAAAAAAAAGTTAAAAAAATAATAATCCATGCCACAGTCTGCTACGCATGAATTTAACTGACATTAAAAAATTGCTTAAAAAATAAAAATGAATGAAAAATATATATTTAAACCTAAATTTATGGTTGAAATGTTATAATTTCTATCTTCCAAAACTTAAGGTTTTGGAAATAACTTTTAGGAAATAAGTTATGTACAAATGTCAGTTTAAAGCATGTGATGGAAACTAATACATGGTATTTATTATGTTTGTACCAAATAAATCTGCATTTTTTTCTCCATTGTTATGCTGTAGTTATATATTAAGCAGTATTAAGCAGTATGTCCCCTGTCCTGAAGGATTTGAAAAGTGACTATTTATAGCTTTCATAAGTTCTTTTCTGGACTGGAGTTGAACAGGGAATGGAAGAAAATGTTTTTGGTGCCCGATATTCAAGTGGGTAGGAGTTTGGTTGTGTATAAGAACAGAGGTAGTTTTTAGAGCGATTAGAATAGAATAGAATAGAATAGAATAGAATAGAATAGAAACAGACTTATTGTCCCACGGATGGGAAATTCAAGTGTAACAGCAGCAACAGAAGCAACAGGTGGAGTTAGGGGGTGGACAGTGGTGGCCTTGGCCACCATAGATTAAACTTTGACCACCCCAATCTTCTGATGAAACTATGCTTTTGGTCAATATATAAACTGGGAATAGTTTGTGTGGCATGGTGGCGCAGTTGGTAGAGCTGGTACCTCTCAGCGAGTATGTGGCCAGTTCAAATCCCAGCCCAAGCCTTTTCTGAGTGGAGTTTGTATTCTCTCTGTGTACTTCGGTTTCCTCCACAGACATGGATGTTGCCGATTGGTAACTCTAAGTTGTCCCTATAGGTGTGAGTAAGAGAGTGAATGGTTGTTTGTCTCATTTGTTTCTCTGTGCCCCTGTGGTGGACTGGAGACCTTTCCAGGGTGTCCCCCGCCTCTCTCACAGTGATGGCTGGATATGGGCACCAGTGACACCCATGACTTGATAAGGAAGTATGGGTAAAGATAATAGATGGATGGATGTAATCATAAATTCCTCAAATGATAGGAGTGGCCGGTTTACATATTTATGAAGATGGCCGTCTTGGATTTTGACGTGGCTACCATATTTTTGACAGGAACTTTATGCCTAGATGCACCCATACAACAAAAAGGATGTTTTCCTATAGCTTATTCTTTGTTATCCAGCTCACAATCTTTACACATGCACGTGTGCGTACACACACACACCCCTTGGATTTTGACCTGGAAACCCCAATCTTTGAAAGGAACTTTTATTACTCCTAGATGAACACACCAAAAATGGAAGTCAGTACCTTGCTTATTTTTAAAGTTATTCACAAATGGACGGACGAACAAAGGGTTTTTCCAATTCCCACTTTTCACTCCACAAAACAGGGACAAAAAAAAACATTTGAAATTGGAGTAACACTCATGTGTGCACACAAAACTCAAGAACTGGAACTTTACACCGATATCATGATTGACTTTTTGTTGAGTAAGGGTTTCATTTTAAGATTGTGTGCAAAAAAATGTTTGTCCACAAGGAACTACCGAATATCTGCTTCCAATTATGCTTCTACTTCATCTTATCCCTTTGCTTTTCCTCAACACATTTGTTTTTCAGTCTATCCATTCCATCCAACCATAACTCACCCTTCTCATACATTTTTAATGGCAGCAGCTTGATCCAACCAGTCAGAAAACATTTAAAATTGCCGAGTTGTGTTGAATAAATAAATATATTAGCAGTACAAGTCAACTACTGTTCAGTGTTGTGGAACAGACAAGATAAATGTTTCACTCTCTGAGCTGAGGGTAGAATGGGGTTTAGTCAGAGATGAGATGCTGAGTTGCATGAAGTTGCCAACTCAAATTGAAGAAGCGTTTCTATTAGAATCCCTGCAAATTTGTTGTCCATTTTAAATGGAGAGAGATGCTGTTGGATGGCTGAGAGTCTCATGCATACAAATTTGCTTTGCAGGCATAAGAAAATTGCTTTGAAAAATGATAAAAATAAAAATAAGCATCTGATTGATGGATGCTGTTATTCAGTATCTGTACCACTAACAAAATCTAAAAATACTGACAAACCTGAGGTATTTAGTAGTTTAAGTACCGTATTTTTCGCGCCCTATAAATTGCGGGGGGGGGGTGCATAATTTGCATGCCCTGTGACTTATAGGCCGAAGTGACGTATTTATGTTTTTTCCCCCCATATTTATAAACCAATTTTTGGCTGAGATATGACCATTTTCATACATTCTCACTGAAAATATTGAACACTACCATTTTCAGCCACTAGATGGCAATTGAGTAGTATGGCATGCTGTTGTGTCATGTAATAGGCAAAAGTGGCTATTAATGACACCATCATTTTAATTACACAATCGGCTTGCCACAGCCTGCCATCTTCGTCCAGCTCGCATGAAGCAACCATCAATAAATAAAATGGTATGGTAAATCAGCTTCATTTCGCTGCGCCGCCCCGTCGAAAGGCAGCTAATTTGACCATTGAAGTGAGTTTATAAAGTAAAAGTTCAGCTGAGACACGCCTTTGCTACAATGTTGAGCAAACAAATTGTTTTAGGTGCTTATATTGTAAAAATTTTAAAAAACGCGCAGCGTTCCTCCTTCCTGATTTCCTCCCTCTGTGTGCTCCCGCAGCACCGAGGCAGCAAATACTTTTGAAATGCAACAGATTTGACAGCTAACGTCCTTTTATGAAGTAAAACTTCAACTGAGACACCTTTACTATAATGTCGAGCAAACAAATAATTGTTTTAGGTGTTAATCTTGTTAAATTTTGAAGAAATGCACAGCGACTCGCCCCTCTGCACATACCCGCTTCCACGAATCGGGTTTTGAAATACAGCTAATTTGACCGTCTAAGTGCATTTATTAAGCAAAAGTTCAACTGAGACACACCTTTGCTATAAATTCAAGCAAACAAATAATTGTTTTTAAGTGTTTGTCTTGTTAAATTCTTACTAAAGTCCTCCCGTGCATGCTACCATGGCTGCCATTTGGTAGCGAAACCTATTTTTGGCACAACACCGGCCCACATTTCCGGATTGTCAGTGGTGATGCGTAGCAAATGCGACGCATCAGTGGTGACACATAATAGATGTGACTTATGTGGTCAAGCGACATATTTATGAATTTTTCCACTTGAGACATATTTGGACTGATGTGACTTATAGGGCGTTTACTGTGGAAAATACGGTAGCTTGGATGATTTTTGTCCATTTTCCACTCATGTCCTACTGCACTTTGTAGGATCCAAAACTAGTTTCATATCGGAAATGCAGCCTAATGTTTAAAAAAAGGAGTCAAGTTCAAGTAAAATCAAATCGTCTGAATTTTTTTAAGAAATACAGTTCATCCATATTAATATTTGTTAATAGTGTGCACAAAATTGGACACACAAACCTTCTGTATTTTTAACTCATGTGTTGGGTTAAAGCGTATGGTTTCACAGGCTGGTTTGACCAAATACTGGATCAACGTTAAGACCTAGTAATTGGGTGAGATGAGTCATGTCATTATTCACAATCATCCATTTTAAGCCATCCCCAGCATCTTTAACCATCATAGTTTTTTTTTATATATATATATATATATACATATATATA
>JBBPBX010059574.1:0-21730 GCA_038048925.1 Garcialebias charrua
TTTGTACTGAATTCTGTAGGTGACAGGAAGCCAATGGAGGTTATGGAGAATGGGTGTAATATGTTCAAATTTACGAACTCTCAACAGAATCCTTGCTGCACTGTTTTGAATGTATTGAAGTTTCTGAAGGTTTTTGCCAGGGATACCAATAAACAGGGAGTTGCAGTAGTCGAGCCTGGAGGAGACAAAGGCATGGACGAGTTTCTCAGCATCAGGAAAAGTCAGAGAAGGGCGAAGTCTGGAGATGTTTCGAAGATGGAAGAAGCAGGTTTTAAACAGATGCTTAATGTGATTTTCAAATGTAAGATGAGAGTCCATTTTTATTCCAAGATTTGTAACAGAGGTGGAGAGGGGGATGTCTTGACCAGAGAAGGAGATTGTTGTTAAAGTTGATGTTTGTATCTGGTGAGGGGTGCCAATCAATATGGCCTCAGTCTTCGAGCAGTTTAATTGAAGAAAATTCTGATTCATCCATGCCTTTATTTCCTCCAGGCAGGCAGAGAGAACAGTGAGTGAAGACGGAGATAGGGATGATGATGATGTTCCAGTCCTGATGTAAAGCTGCGTGTCGTCGGCATAGCAGTGAAAAGAAATGTTGAACTGATTGATAATTTGACCTAAAGGCAGCATGTAGAGGGAAAACAGCAGGGGCCCCAGAACTGACCCCTGAGGGACACCACAGGAGACACCGACTGTCTGGGAAGTGGCATTGCCAAGGCTAACACATTCCAGCCTATCGGAGAGGAAAGATCTGAACCAGTCCAGGACAATGTCACAGAGACCGACCTCCACATGAAGACGGTGGAGGAGGATATTATGGTCCACAGTGTCGAAGGCTGCAGTGAGGTCAAGGAGGACAAGGATGGAGGGAGAACCAGTGTCAGCAGCCATGAGGACATCATTTGTTACTCTCAGCAGTGCAGTCTCAGTACTGTGAGCTGCTCTGAATCCAGACTGGAACTTCTCATACAGAGAGTGTTGCTGTAGGTGGTCCTGCAGCTGAGCAGCAACTGCTTTCTCCAGCACTTTGGACAGAAATGGGAGGTGGGAAATTGGGCGGTAATTAGAAAAAATGTCGGGATCCAAATTAGATTTTTTCAGAAGAGGCCTAATGATGGCAGTTTTTAGAGGCAATGGAACATGACCAGATTGTAGAGACTTGTTTATTATTTGTGTGATTAATGGGCTTATTGCAGAGTGATTGGATTTTATGAGAGACGAGGGGAAGGGATCCAGGGCGCAGGATGAAGGCTTCATTTTCTTGAGGATGGTCTCTACCTCACTCTGAACGACTTCATCAAAGCTGCTCAGGGTCCCAGAAAGCAGACGGGTAGATGGTACACTAAGATCAGGGAGGTTGTGGAGCTGAGATCTGATAGTGTCAACTTTGTTTTTAAATGATGAGAGGAACAGGTTGCATTTTTGAACAGAGTCCTCATGAGTTTGTTTAATGGGATTAAGCAGATGAGTTATTGTGGAGAAGAGCTGTTTAGAGTTTCCAGGGCAGGTGTTGATGATGTTGGAATAATATTTGGAGCGTGCTTCTTTAAGCGAATAGGCGTACGCTTTCTGATGTTCTTTGTACGCTTGCTTGTGCACAGAGAGACCAGATGATTTTACACGTCTCTCAATAGCACGGCCAGTTGCCTTCATCCTGCGCAGCTCATCAGTGTACCAGGGGGCTGAACGGGAGAAAGACACCAGTCTTGACTTCAGGGGAGCATGTAGGTCCAGAAGCTCCTGGAGAGATTGGTTGTAATAATCCACAGAGTCATCTGCAGATGAGTGATTGACAGCGGTCAGGGTGTGAAGATCAGCAGACAAAACATCAGGGGAAATGTTTTTATAGTCACGGAACTGGATAGGTCGTTTTGGGTTAGAAGCAGGCGAAGTTGAAGGCACTTCCAGGGAGATGACCCTGTGGTCTGAGACACCCAGGTCATATACAGACAAGTTATTAAGTACAGTGTCTGTAATCACCAAATCCAGAGTATGCCCCCTGTTGTGCGTAGGGGCGTCCACATGTTGGGTGAGGTTGAGAGATTCCAAAAGAGACTTAAAATCTGTAGCCAGAGGGGAAGAGGAATTGTCCATGTGGATATTTAGATCGCCAAGAAAAATAGTTTTTACAGGGGAGGTGCAGAAAAAAGTGAGGAGGTCATGCATTTCTGAGTTAAATGAAACATGTGGTTTGGGAGGTCTATAAATCAATATAACGTTCATCAGGAGTGGGGCTTTGAAGTTGAAGGCCAAACATTCAAAAGAAGAAAAATTATGAGAAGACAGATGTGACAATTTTAAATTACTGCGGTAAATTACAGCCAGACCACCACCGCGGCCAGTGCTGCGGGCTCTCTGCAGATAACTGTATCCAGATGGACAAGCTTCATTCAGAGAACTGAACACGTCTGGTTGATGCCAGGTTTCTGTGAGGCACATGAAGTCCAAGTTTTTCTCCAGGATGTGATCATGAATTAGACATGATTTATTGGATAGTGATTGTACATTGAAAAGTTCTATTTTAATGCTAGTTGGTGTAGGAGCTTTTTGAACCGGTTTAAGCAGACTGAAATCCACTCCACGTTTTCCTTGCCACCTCGTGCGCTGCGGACTACAAGGGACTACAGACGCAGCGTTCTGATGACGTAGTTGAGGTGCGACACGTCTCCCGGACGGAATCAATTCAGAGCGAGAATAAACAGATTTCTTTCGAGAGCCTCTATGGATGTAACGAGGTCTACGCAGAAGTCCCAGTTGTTTGATGATGGAAACAGAAGGTGGAATGGAGCAGTTGTTAAGTCCAAGCAGCTGCGAAGCGGAGTAGGTCAACATCGCACCAGCCAAGCCGGGGGAAGCTAGCACAGAGCTAGCCGCTAACAGCAGACCCACGGCTCCGAGAGAAATAACCAAGAAGCAGTGAGATGTAACTTGAATGAGCATGACTCGAAGAGGAGCACAGGAGAAAGTCCAGAACGGTCCAGACGACACAGGAGGTTGACAGAAGCAGCAGGTAAGCAAAACAAAAAACTGCAGCCACGTAGTTCTCCAAGCAAAGTTTGTGCAAGGTTTGTGCTGGAGTTTGACAGGAGGCAGACAGCCCAATATTCCGGTTAGGAAGTACTAACCAAGCTGTTCGTAAAGTCCTTGATAAAAAATTAAAAAACCACTGAACAAAAGTCCAGATAAACGTCCAAAAATTAAAAATAGCAACAGTAAAACAACTTTTCAGCGTGGAGAAGCGGCGAACATCACGCCAGCGTCCTCTCCATTAACGCACCTCCACCATTGATGTAACTTGCCTCATGAAGGACCCCACTCACCCAGCACACACACTTTTTGCCACGCATCCCTCAGGAAGGAGGTTGAGGAGCATTAATAGAACCACTAGACTGAGGAACAGCTTCTACCCTGAGGCTGTTAGACTCATGAATCTCTAACCAGAATAATCACTGTGAAAAAAAGCAATCACATCATGTTGCTGCTGATCTGTTTCATGTTGCTGTGTTCATTCGTGCTCATCTGCTCATACAGACTCATGTTTGTGCTGCTGTTCGAAATAATGTTTTTATGCTATTAGTGTCTAGTGTATTTTTAGTTGATGCTTTTCTTAGTTCATGATGTTTTTCTTAGTTCATATCTTAGATGTTATTACTGTTTCTCTTCTACATTTTATTGTTGGATGTAACTGGGACCCTGTGTACGGTGCATAATCTTGATTCATCACACGTACCACAGTGCGAATGACAATAAAGAATCTCTGACTCTGATTAACTTCACGCATAATCTCCCACTGGTACATTTTCATCTTTAAATCACTTCTTGGTCTGCTGCCTTCATACACCTCCTTCATGTCTCTGCGTGAGTGCAGCTACAGCGTGCGCTCTCAGGACATGATTACCTGCAGTGTTCCCTCAGTAAGGACTGAACTTGGCAAAAGGGCCTTCTCCTACTCTGCTCCTGTTTCCTGGAATATCTTGCAAAATAATCTGAAGCTCTCGACCTTGAGTGGTTTACACGTCTGTTAAGTTCCTGGCAAGAAGCAATGCAGATGTTCCTGTTTTTTGTTTTCTACACCACCTTATAATCTAGCTGTGTTTTTTTTTTTCATTACTTTTTTCCTTTTGACTGTCCTTTTGGTTGCTATTTTATTTTAATTTGTAAAAATATTAATAATAATAATAATAATAATAATAATAATAATAAATTGTATGCCTCTTTTATGATTGTCTATTGTTGTCATTGTTATCCACTGTTGTCATCACTCTTTGTTAAAGAAATCAGGTCTCTCTTGTAAATGAGTACCCGAGGCTCAATGGGATTAACCTGTATAAATAAAGTTTGAATGAATGCAAACTCCACCCAGAAAGACCCCCGGCTTGGAATTGAACAAATGACGTTTTCGCTGAGAGGCAACAGCTCTACCAACTGAACCACCGTGCCACCCCTCAGTTTGTGTTAGCAAAGCAAATTTTCTAGTTAACAGAATATGGATTAGCGAATGCAACTTTTCGGTTAGACATGCCCACCACTGCCTACCACCACACCAGTCCAGCTCTGTGATAAATCGTGGTTCTGTTAACAGGAGCATGCTGTCTTACCGGTCCAGCTGTGACCAGTCCAGAGACGGCTCGAAGACAAAATTCTAGCACCACCAGCGACGCCACACGAGACCCCACTATGGCCAAGATTGCAGTCGCGAAGACAAACTGGAGCATCCCAGCAAGCCCACTGATGGGCCTCGCACTGGTTGATCTCTCGTGGGATGTGCCTTTTTCATGTTTTTCTTTGGAGCTGCGAGTTACAGAAAGAAACAAAGATATGTCAAAGATTTTACACACTGAAAGATAAATGTTTGACCATTTTACACCTAAAAAACTGAGTGGAAGTGGATCACAAGGTCCTTTTCTCACCTCTCCTCTAGCAATACGTGTATTCTCAGCAGGGAGCACAGCACAGAAATCCCACATGCACCCACCAGCCCTGCAAGTCACATAGCTGAGTTAACACGGCACATTTGCACAGTTTAGATAAAACCTGTAAGGAGCTCACCTTGAAGTAAACCATCCAGTGGGTTCGTGTCTATCAGCCACCCTAGTCTGAAGTAGGAAGTCGGTAGAAACGATGTGATAAAGGAAAACATTCCTTTGCTTAAGAGATATAATATGACTCTAACACGTTTCTCCTTTCTTGATATGAAGTTCAAAGAGTCGTCGTCTTGTGCTCCAGATTCATGTTTTTGCCATTTTTCAGATCAGATTATAGTAACGTGGAGAAGCTCCTCTGTTTTTGTTTCCTGTTGCTTCAGCTCTCAGCCCCGCTCTGTGTTTCTTACCAAAGGTCATCCGAGAGTTGGTGGAGCAGTTCGAGTCAGAACAAGATAATGGAGGTTATTGCACGGTGACGAAGGCTTTCAACTCGTTCTAAACCAGACGCTCTTGGTTCTGGTAGCCAAACAGGCCGCAGCGGGAAATCGATCCAAGGAGGCAAAGCTGAGTTTAAAA
Organism: Garcialebias charrua; assembly: GCA_038048925.1. Classification (NCBI taxonomy): domain Eukaryota; kingdom Metazoa; phylum Chordata; class Actinopteri; order Cyprinodontiformes; family Rivulidae; genus Garcialebias; species Garcialebias charrua. The sequence continues at coordinate 5,502 of JBBPBX010059574.1, forward strand.
GTTTGGTTTTGCCTCAATATGTTCTTTAAAGTTATGTTTCTTTACTTATCAACCTGAGTCCTCACACACCTGACACCTGAAGTTGGTCAATCAGGTCATCAGTTTCTTTTTTGTGGAAAGACGTTTCGCCCCTCGAAACACTTTGGCTGCGGCTGCCTGCCTGGGAGGAGTAGACGGGGGGACAGGACAACCATCTTATCACCAGCAAACTGACTGGTCCACTAAAGGAGTGTACTGCTTAGTGGGGAAAACAGTTTACATTGGGACTCCTCAGCCTGATGAAGCCCTCCAGATAGAGGGCGAAACGTCTTTCCACAAAAACGAAACTGTCCAGATGACCTGATTGACCATTACTGGACTATTTATGAGATGACGACAACTCACACCAGCCGAAGACACGATCGATTCAAGGACTAACATTCCTTGAAGTACGCATATCAAGAAATGATGGAGTTTTTGGTCAATTTTTGAAAATATTCTTATTGGTTCTCTATTTCACGTGAGATGATGAGATGTCAGATTTAAAGTGTGTGTTGTGGATGACTCTCAGCTACTACTACACCAAATGTTGGATCATTATCTGTGAGACTGACAAAGTTGGAGGTGGTTTTGTGTTGGCCAGTACTGAGCAGATGTGGTTGCCATTTTGACTCCAAATCAGTTAATGTGATGTTTTAGACAGAAACACATGCAGACTGCCATGCCTTTTAGCAGCAGGTAATAATTAATCATTGCTTCCTGCGGAGCCTGCAATAAAAGTTAGTCAGAAACGGATTGGTGCTGGAGCTCCACATTTACAACAAAGGTAAGCGGATGAGAATCTTGAATTGCTTTACTTACGTCTCAAATTTACAAGTACAATTAATATTGTTACTCCTGCAAAACACAAATATTTCAGAGTCCATAGAAGCTAAATCAGACAGAAGATGTTACAAATGGCACACAGAGCTCGGACTGGCCTTTATCACAAAAAAAAAAGTCATAAAATGAAGCAAAATGGTGAGCTATGGGTTCAGGAAAACGCTGACTTCAGTGAACGCATGAACTATGGTTAAAGTTTATCACAGGGCAGGGAGTATTTATCAGTCCCCATGAGAACACCTCAAGTAAACTGGTAACCGTTTCGGACTAAAGCAGGTGAGCACAGCTTTTCTTCAAATGAGGAAACTGATTTCTTCACTTGCTCTGTTTTTTATTTTAAATTTTTATTGGTTCTTCTAAATTCAATGCTAATTAACAAAAGCACAATTAATTTACTTGGAAGTGATTGTTGTGCTGGACGTTTTGTTGCTTTAGGACAGCTCCAGTGTCAGAGAGCAGCAGAGCTTTGACATCAACAGATTAAACCTCTGAGAAGGAGACAGAGAAAAAAAAACCCATCATGGAGTCCAGTGGCACCAACACTGTCCAGTATGATCGCTGGAATGAAGACAACATCAACATGAATGTAGAAGCTTCACAGTCTACAGCAAGGAGGTGAGCAAAGAGCAGAGAAAACAATGTGTGGACACAAACTTTCACTAAATATTGATTTATTTCTCACTTTTGATTGGAAAGCTGCAATCTACTGAGCTCTCTATGGGGTGCCGTTTATAAAGTTACACTGTCAAAAATTAACAGCAATATTTTGGTTTATTTAGCCTAAAGAAAAAACTTTTTATTTCAAAGTCATATTCTCACCATGTTATTCATACATTTATAAATGTCATTGTTCGAAACTAAAATTTTTATTTACAAGCTGAATATTTTACATTTAGCTTCTAAATTAAATATTTAGTTTGGAACTATAGGTAGCCCTCGACTTACGGAGGTCTCGACTTACGGCAATTCGGTGTTACGAACGCATCTTATTAATAAAATATAAAATTTAATTTTTTTTTTTTTTGAAAAATCTTATTTTATGTGTTTAAATGTTCTTGATTTTATGTGTACAGTACAGCATATTGTTGCAGCTGTGGTTGTTTTAAATGGCTTTACAAATAAATTATTATTATTATTAACGTATTATTATTTTGAAGCCGATTACGCAGTTTTCGGCAGTGTTCGGCAGTTGTCGTTTAGCTTCGGTTACCTCCGGCTTCGACAGCCGGCTTTGGACAGACCGTCTGCCCGATCAGAGATTGCTTCGCTCGGATAAATGAGCTGGAAACGGTTGATGAACTCTGTGTACGTCTCAGGCGGACGAATGGCTTGGCGGCCTGGATGTTGGTGGCACCCGGAGCCAACATGCTAACGCCAGCCCCACCGGGGAGACGGAGCCGACGGGCGGCGGAGAGGACTGCTGCGGCCGGGAGCTAACATGTTAACGCAGAGAAACTGCTTCACCAGCTCCCAATAAATTATTAACTCTTTTTACCTTCATTATGGCTCCAAATGTATGGAGCTAACATGCAGTTACAAACAGTTTGGACCGCGTGAAGCAGCTGGAAGCTGCAGAGCGCGGACGTAGGGTTGCCAACTCCTTGATAAATAAATAAGGGACACCTCTCGGCAGGGCTGGTCACCCCATTTAACCCCCCCCCCCACACACACACACACACACACACACACAAACACCCTGCCTGCCCCTCCTCACTTTGAAATCAACCTGAATTCATTTGGATACGTGTTTTTGAATTATAAAAATATGTATAAACAAATTATTACACAATTAACCATTTATTTTTAGTGCAAATAGAATTGCCAGAAACAAACATATCTTTTGAAAATTATGTATCTTTCTTAAACAGACCTCTGTCCTGCTTAATAACTTAAAACAGAATTATGTATCTTTCTTAAACAGACCTCTGTCCTGCTTAATAACTTAAAACAGAATTATGTATCTTTCTTAAACAGACCTCTGTCCTGCTTAATAACTTAAAACAGTATTAAATAACAAAAAATCAATACGAACATTCTGTAATAGTGCATTTAGTGCAACGTGCAAATAAAGTTTGTAGTAAATCTGTAAACATAAACACATTGTGCCTCAAAGGCCATGGCTTTCCACTTGTAGTAAAAATAAAAAACTTGTAAACTAAACAGTGGAACGTTACATTATGGAGTCAACCTATTTTTTCCATTTGTATTTCTGCTGAGATCGTGCTGCAGCAAGGAGTGCTCTGTTTTTCAGTGCCAAAGAGTAAAACTCTGAGCAAGACATTTCATAATTTAGACTGACAATGAGCTCACTTCTAATTAGTTCAGTAGAACATTTGTTTCGCACATCAGTCCACTTACTTTTCATGAAAGAGAAAATCCTTTCCACAAACCCAGTGGAAGATGGGATGCTGAGGACAAAGGATACAACAGCTGGATGTTGGAGAGGTCAGCTGCCTGAAGAACTTGCATCCACTTCTCTGCTGTTCCCTGGGACTGCCACCTTTCTTTCTCCTGAGGTGAGGTGGTGAGGTGGTCTATCAGGCTGTTTGCAGTCACACATTCCTCATACAGCTCATCCATAGACATGTTCAGCCTGCCAAAAGGTGTTAAAGTTCATTAGTGATACATAGCCTAGGTTATGTAGTGATAAATAAATGGAAAAACGTGTATTGTTTATATTTATAATTTAGCATTGTATTTAAACTACATTTTGAAATGTATTTATTAATTTACCTATATGAACTGTGTTTTTTTAAAGATGGACAAGGTTGTATGTTTGCATAGTGTAAAGTAAATTCACAATTATGTATTTATTTGTACGTGTCAATTGTACACTTTTGTTTATAACTATCAATAATTAAACATGGTTCACCACTACACTGGAAATTATTGAATTTTTACCTGCCAACCAGGTGAAGACTTTCAGTGATCTTCTCCACTTCCTCAAAGGATATTTTTCCAGATGCCAGAGAGAGGGGCTGAAGGTGAAAGAGCCAGTTTTCCTCTGAGAAGTCAAACCACTTCTGGACAGAACTGATGGCAGTTTTTTTTTACATACCATATCTGCCTCTGGTGTTGCCCGGTGCAGAACAAATTGGTCAAGGGTTCTCCTGGTTTTGTTGACTTTCACGTTTCTTATGTGTCCAACTGCAGAAGCATGCTGTTTCACATCACACTGTCCACCGTGGGCTACAGAAAAAGTACGCTTGCAGACAGTACAGTTCGCTTTGTAGCCATTATCATTCACATGTTCCAGCCACTTCCTTTTCCCACTCGACTCTGTATTTTTGCACCCGTTTCTTTTTTTTCCTGGGGGGAGTAGTCAGGCTCGAAGGTGATCTATGTTCACTGTTTATCCCCTGAATGTTTGCCGCTCGCGTCCATGCCTTCTTCTTCAAATCCTGTCGCTGCAGTGTCTTCCGTAAACAGCCAAGACTGGACCAATGAGATGAGCCGGATTCTGTAGTTTCAGTCACGCGTGTAAAAGGCTGTCAGCTCATTGGTCACAGAGCAAAGCGGCTTCTTTACCTTAAAATATCGACATAAAGCACATCATTATTTATCAACTACATTGACGTTGACAGAATAGTTTTGATTCTCACGATATTACGGGACAAAGTGCGTCCCGTTTTAGATCAATAAGGGACGCGTACTTTTGTTTCTAAATACGGAACAATTCCGTTTTTCAAGGGACGGTTGGCAACCCTACGCGGACGTGCAACGAGCTAACATGCTAACAGACATGCTAACTATTTTTTTTCTTCATTATGGCTCCAAATGCACTGTATGTGTTTTTTGATAATTATGTAGGGTACTGTGTTAGGATAGGCGAAGTGCTTGCAACTTGGTAACTGTACAGTACAGTACTGTACATGTACGTGTATAAGTGACGGCTCGTGTGTTTTCCGACTTATGGCGATTTTCGACATGCGAACAGCCGTAGGAACGGCACTCGTTCGTAACTCGAGGACTACCTGTATTTATAAATGTATGAATAACATGGTGAAAATATGAAAAAAATCTTTTTTTTTTTTACTTATTAAAGGCTAAATAAACCAAAATATTGCTGTTAATTTTTGACTGTGTAACTTTACAAACGGCACCCCATACTATCCATCCTTTTTCTTCTGTGCTGGTTTTAATATGAATCTACAGGGTTTTAATATTTTATAGTATCATGCAGTTTCAAATGCTTTTATAAGATAGGTTTCCATTCCATCTATGTTTTGACTCCTATATGAATCGTATAATGAAAAATGTTGCACGTGCTTGACATCTGTTTGTTTTTACATTTGCAGGATCTACAACAGAGTGTGTGTTGGCAGGACTGGGATGGTGGTGAAGATAGCAGGAGCAGTAGCTGCTGTGGTGTTTGTTTTCTTCTTAGGATACACAACAGGATACTACGTCCACCGGTGCTAAGTCCAAAAATTTAATAAAAACTTAGTGCTTTATAAATTATTTTTAGTAGGAATATGACTTCCTTTTTTTATAAATGTTTTTGTTGCCAGAAGTTCCACAAATTAAACTTTTGTATGGACAAAACAATTAAAATTGGAAGTTATAAACTGTTACATAACCTTTAAATCTGGTGTGCTGCTTTGTTTCCTGCTACAACAGCGTTACTGATTTATAAACTTATTGTTTTTTAAGATGTTTTACTATGTGATGTAGAAGAGACGTGTTAATTTACTTTGTTAAAATCTGATCACAGTGTTGACTTGTTTAGTTCAGCTGCAGATTGGGCTGATGTTGGAACAATGACGTCATCAGATGACAGTCGTTCTTCCAACAGCTGCAATTCAGACTCACTCATCCAGACCCTCGGCTCGTGTCACACATCTTTGCACAAACCTTTTTATCTACCCAGAACAGCAAAGCTGTTGGAGTTCGGGGTGCAGAGGTTGCTGCAGCACCCACCCCTTGATAATTGGGGAGCGGTAGCGCAGAGGTTCGAGTAGTTGGACCTGTGATCAGAAGGTCACTGGTTCGAGTCCCTGGACCGGCATCAAAACGTGGGTGAAAAAGGTGAAACACCCACACCTGCCTCCACACTCGTTTTTCCACTCTGGGCCCTTGAGCAAGGCTCCTAACCCCCACCATCTGCTTCTAAACAGGTCTCTCTTGAAAACGAGTCCTTGTGACTCATTGAGGCCTACAAAGGTTAAATTAAAAGAAATAAAATAAGTATATGAATGACAGAAGACGTGCAAACCAAATACTTTGTACACAAAGAATTACAGACCAAAACATTGGCACGGTGGTGCAGTTGGTAGCGCTGTCGGTTGCTGGATCAAATCTCAGCCAGGCCCCTTTCGAGTTTGCACATTTTCTCCAGTTTCCTCCCACAGACCAAAAACCTGCATGTTGGGTTAATTGGTAACTCTAAATTGTCCCTAGTTGTGAATGTTTGTCTCAATGTGTCCCTGTGATGGACTTGTGACCTGTCCAGGGTGTCCCCCGCCTCTCAGCTGCAGTGACTGGATATGGGCACCTCATGACCCGGAAATGAAAAGTTAGGTAAAGATGATGGATGAATTTCATTCCTTTGGCATGTTTACATTCCAGTAACACTTTAATATTATGTTTGTAAACAATATATAAATTAGTCCTCATAACTATGTGTAGTGCTGCTTCCTTTACCCTCTCCCACCAGGAGCGCCCAGAGTTCAACTATTCTATCTTGTATTACTTCCCTTGTAGACTTTCAACTCAAACTTTTTACACCAACCCAAATATGAAACTCAAATAATAAAACAATGTATCTTATCACTTTCTATTTTATTAAGACAGAAAAAAAACTATAGATTAAATTTAACGCAAAAATAAAATTAGTGAGAGATCTGTTAAGCTTTATAGGTTCTCAAAAATATACAACTTAAACACAAATTTAATTTTACAAGCACAGTCTGCCCTTTAAATAAATCAAACTTGTACACTTCTTAATTTTTTTCTTCTTCAATTTGAACCATCAGTTTTATAGTGCAGTTGTAAGCCAATCAGCTTAAACATCCACTGAGAAAATAATCCATTTTGATTGCTTCATGTATACGAAGCATGTTTTCTCACTGTATCTTTCTACCAAAACTATCCTAGCAAATTAAATAAATAAATAAAAAACACCTACTGGGCAGATTACTACATACAGCCAGAACAGCTTAAATCAACGGTCAGAAAAAACCTAGGCCCTATCTGTTCAGAAAGTGCTCAATTAAAAGTTTTCCCAGTTATGATAGATTTCAGCAAGGCTACATTTGTGAAGAACTGCTTCAAACCCACAAAACGCAGGCACATTAGCTCTGAGGCATGCATTTTCCATATAAAATTAAAATTGTTCAGTGCCCTGAGACGACTTGTTGTGAATTAGCACTATATAAACTAAAATATACATTTTAAAAGTCTAAATTCCTATATGAACTGCAGCATATCACTGTACTCCATATGGGCAACCTGAAACATGTTCTTTGTAAATAAGACGTTCGCTTGCCTGTTTTTATTGCAACACAACTCTGACTGGACTAAATACAATACAGTATTGTACTTCAGGATGTTTATGGACAAGTGAACAAGAGCAGTATTACCAAAACCAATAATCAAGTCACATCAGTGGTGGTTGTATGACAGAAATGTATTTATTATTAACCTTTATTCAACCTTTTAAATGATTATTATTCACAATCTTTTTTTATTTTAAAGGAGCAGACAAAATAAGCATTTTTTCTTTTTCCTGCCACCTTTCATTTTATGTATTTAAATTCTTTCACAAATTTATGAAATGGTTTTTTTCCATTATCTTTTTTTATTTATATACCGGTACAGTATATGTAAAATGAATAAAAACTTTAATTAAAAATAATAAAAATCTCCTTGTTTACACAAAGATTACAACAGCTGGCGCTGAAAAAGATGCTTGTATCTTTATTGAAAAGTCTTAACATACAGTATCAAAAAGCAAGCCGTGAAAACCATCATCATCATCACATGCATATTTTTATACTCTTCCCAAATGTTTTGCAGCTTTAATACAAGAATTCATTTCACACTGTTCATAAAAGATAAAAAATAGGCCTCTCAACAGTTTGTTCTTGTTGCAAAAATGCCTCTAAAATACACATTTTACTATAATTATTCCACAAATCCAGGAGTACACTGATGATAAGAGTATATTATACTGCCAGATGAAAGCCACTCCTTAATAAAAGGCACATGGCAGCACATCTGGAGTTTGACAAAAGACACCTGAAGGACTCTCAGACCACGAGACAAAATTATCTGGTTTGATGAGACAAGATTGAATTTTTTGGTGAATGTCAGGCGTCATGTTTGGAGAAAACCAGGCACCGGTCACTACCAGGCCAGTACCATCCCTACAGTGAAGCATGGTGGTGGCAGCATCATGCTATGGGGATGCTTTTCAGCAGCAGGAACTGGCAGAGTAGTCAGGATAGAGGGAAGGATGCACAATGTACAAACATCCTGGATGAAAACCTGCTCCAGAGAGCTCTTGACCTCAGTTTGGGGCGACGGTGCATTTTTCAGCAGGACAACAACCCAAAGCGCATGGCCAAGCTCTCAAAGGAGTGGCTTCAGGACTACAGGTACTCTGTGAAGGTCCTGGAGGGGCCAAGCCGGAGGCCAGACTTAAATTAGATTGAACATCTCTGGAGACATCTGAAAACAGCTGTGCACAGATGTCTCCCGTCCAAACCTGATGGGGAGCTTGACAAGTACTACAAAGAAGAACGGGACAAACTGACTAAAGATAGGTGTGCTCAGCTTGAGGCATCATGTTCAAAGATATGTGAAGGATATAAATCTGCAAAAAACTTCTTTTTTTTTTGCATTGTCATAACAGGGAATTGTGTGAATTGTGTGTAGAATTTTGAGGAGTTTAATACAATTTGTAATAAGGCTGTAACAAAACAAAATGTGGAAAAAGTGAAGCGACGTGACCAAAGGAGTCTCTCTGCCCTTGATGCCAACATCTGGTTTAGATGGTAGTGGCCAAGTGTTGTGAGCATTAAGGAGGCAGAACAGAAAGCGGAGTGAAAAAAACACGAGTTTTATCACAAGGGAAATTGTCTTTGCGATGTTTAACAATAATATTGTGCAGCTCTACATGAAGTGCAATCAACAAAACATCTGAGCTTGGTGAGTTACAAATTATTTTACACTGATGAGAATCAGCCCCTCTAAATCTGAGGTCATGGTCCTCAGTCGGAAAAGGGTGGACGGCTCTCTTCAAGTCGAGGGTGAGGTTCTGTCTCAAGTGGAGGAGTTCAAGTATCTCGAGGTTTTGTTCATGAGTGAGGGAAGAATGGAGCGTGAGATTGACAGAAGGATTGGTGCAGCGTCTGCAGTATTGCGGACTCTGTGCCGGTCTGTAGTGGTGACGAGGGAGCCGAGCTGTAAGGAGAAGCTCTGTTCACCGGTCAGTCTACGTTCCTACCCTCAGCTATGGTCATGAACTCTGGGTAGTGAACGAAACAATGAGATCATGGATACAGGTGGTTGAAATACGTTTCCTCCGCAGGGTAGCTGGACTCTCCCTTAGAGACAGGGTGAGAAGTTCAGTTATTCAGGAGAGACTCGGAGTAGAACTGCTGTTCCTCCACGTCGAGAGGAGCCTGTTGAGGTAGTTCAGGCATCTGGTAAGTATGCTTCCTGGAAAGACCTTGGGGTCCTTCCAGAAGAGGTGGTTGTGGAAAGAGATGTCTGGGCCACCCTGGTCAAGCTGCTGCCCCCACGACCTGACTTTGGATCAAGTGGAAGATTATGGATGGATGTTTGGGTCTGACTCGTAACAAATGGCTTCAGTGAAAGAAATCCAGCCTAAACACATTTCACAAGGATTCTTGTTTTTTTCTTTTACAAAATCCAGTTTCTATGTAAATGTATTAATCAGTGTCTAATCGAATGTGTTAAACATTCTGCTCGTGAGCTGTTGTCACAGATTAACCCACGGAGCTGCCACAGTCTTGTTTCTGCCTACGTTTTCTGGGCTCTCTCCTCCACATAGAGCTGCATCTGTGAAAGACAAATAACGACATGAGTTTCTGTAAACAAACTGAGCATTAGAGACAAACACCATCACAGAAAGATTTTTTTTTTTTTTTAAACGAGCAGCAGTAGATTAAGGGAAACTCCCAGCTCACCTTTACGATGTCAGATGTCATGGACTTCAGCGGGATGAGTCTCGACTCCTTCATGTGAACTTCCTGCTCATCAGCGACGATCCACGGAAAATCCTGAGGAAGCAAATGTCAATACGTGACTTTTGTGTTTGCGAATATCAGAGCTGATCGGTTTAGTTCTGGTAAATGTTGTTAAATTCACACCTTGATGACTTGAACCTTCTCCATGTTGCGTGTGGCAGCCTCTCTGGTGTGTACAAGAACTGTGAAGGAACAACCTGTGAAACAGGAAAGGGAATACATTTAAATGTCAATTCCACTTTATCCAATTTTGTCAAATGCCCTTCAACTACATAGGGGACAAATTATTTTCCTTTCACTTTAAATTAATTAAGTTGTGAGCTTGTTCTGTCAGGTTGCATTTTCAGAAAATATCGTGTATGCAAATTTGTGGCCAAAACTACAGAAGCCTGGATGGTTTTTATGCTTGGAGCTTGCTTCCTTTCAGACAAGCTAAAAAACAATTCGAAAAATGATCTACTTTTTTATTTTTTTTTATCAAGGTTGAACAATTATACAGTTTGAAATATTTTGTGTTTCTTTTAAAAGCATCCTAAAGATAAAATGATGTTACCTGGTGGGTTATTATTTAAAACAGCGTCACACACGCTGATCTTCAGAATGAACGCCCTCAGCAGCTGCTCCACATGTGACAATAAAGTTTCTGCACTGTGACAACAAAATGAAAGATGCTAAATACAATTAACTTTGAAATGTATTTCAGAGTTTTGTTTTTTCTGCATATTGCTGGTTAAAAAGGTTGATGGATAATAAACCAGATAGAGAGAACAGGAGGTTGGGACATCTCAAACACAAATCTCTCGACTGGATGATGCTCTTTGTCCATGATGACCACCACCACCTTCTCTGCATCGTTCTGAGAAGTAAAATAGAGACTTCATTAAAACTTACAAGTGGATTTAGGTTGCAACCTTTTTGAAACTCATCTTACCTTTTCAATAAGTGGCTTTATACAATATAATGTGTCTTGGATATACAGATTCAGGTCAGGGTGACATGACATCTACAAAACAGATGCACCAAAGACAGAAGGTCAGTGTTAAAACACCCAAACAAGTAATTACACTTTAAGAATGGTAGAAAACATTAACATTAAAGACCTAGGGTGGCACACCACCTTGCAAGCCAGAGTTTTAGAATCAGATCATATTATGTTGAGAAATGACAAAGTTGTAAATAATTAGTAGCAGTTTCACACCTTGAAAATAATGTTATGCACAATCTCATGCAAAATTATGAGGTTTCCCACTCGGCGTATGTGGTTGGAATAATTCTCAGATACTTCCACATAAAATGTATGCTCAATATTTTTTGAGTTTCAGACATTTTAACGCTGGCTAACATAGACTTGATGTCATAGCAGCCCTCTTTATAATACATATTGAATTTAAATCACAAAGTTAATCAGTTATAGATGCACAGCAAATGATTTTGGTCCAGTTACTGGAAATGTTTAGTTGCAGTTACTGTATTGCTGCATGGGGGGAGGACGAGGACGACCCACCAGATCAGGGGTCTGCAACCTTTTCTATCTAAAGAGCCATTTCTGCTCCTTTGTTCACTAAATTAAACGTGTCCGGAGCCACAACACCTGCTGCAACTGGGATTCTCTCAACTGGTGGCCCACGGACCACTTTAAGTTTGTTGGAGGACGTTTTTCTGGCCAGCAGGAGTGACTTTATAAAACTAAAAATTTCTAATGATTTTTAACATTTACTGATATTTTTACATTTTAAGATAAAATAAAAGACAAGATTCTTGTAAAGAAGGAAAAATTTATATAGTTTTGCCCAGTTTCTAAAAACTAAAACGATAAACTATGCAGGCCTATGTGATTTATTTTTTTAACTGTAGAAAAATTAGGTATCCTACTTAAAAGAAATAAAGCATAAAGTGAAAGTATGTTTTACTCCTTGTAATGTAGGAAAACTTCTAAAACTAACCCTTCCAGTTGTTATAAGAACCAATAAAATTCAGTTTTATGTCAGTTTTGGTCAAAGCTTGAAAGAGCCGCTGCAGAGGGACCAAAGAGCCGCATGTGGCTCCTGAGCCGCAGGTTGCAGACCCCTGCACTAGATACTGAAAGCAAAGCTTCACATACTTTTGTCACTCACAAATGTGTAATATTTGTGATAGGTAATATCATTATGTAATCATTTTCCACAAAAAATAAAATAAAATGAACAAGTAAAATATTTGTGTCTCATTTGTTTAACTGGGTTCTCTTAATATATGTTTAGGACTTGTGTAAAAGTCTGATGATGGTTTAGGTCATTTATGCAGAAATATTGAAAATTCTAAAGGGCTCACAAACAGTCAAGTGCCACTGTATGAGCTTAGAATCAATCTCAGCTACACACCAGGTTTTAGATTTGTAGAGTTGACTGAATATACCATTTTGTGCTTTTGAAGCTCAGCTGGTTGTGGCACCTATATTTAATTGTATTCACTGCAGAAGTAAATTTGAAGTACATGCACATCCAATGAGTAATTTCTGTCAATTTAATTAAAAAAAAATCATCCCATAGATTTGTGAAATATTTTAGTAACATAAAGACATCACACACACACAAAAGCAACAAAAACATTATTGACCGGCCGCCATTCTGCGATGAACCATTCTGCTCCTCAGATAAATAGTGTTAACTTATTATGTTTCTGTTCAGTGTCCTGAGATGACTTCTGTTGTGATTAAGTGCTCTACAGTATACATCAACGGAATTGAATAAACTTTGCCTTTTGGCAGTGGACAATAAATATACAAAAATCCATACCTGCACAGGTACATTGTACTTCTTCCTCTTCTGAAATATTCCCGAGGGATATACTTCACGTACATAAAGAATTAGATGGATCGCAACCTCTAGGAACTCGCACAGAATGTCAGCAACCACTGGGAAAGAGTAAAAACATGTTTGTGTGTGTTACATTTTGATTTGATTTGATGTTTATTCATTCATTTTTTTAAAGAACAATACAAGACAGTTTCATCAGATACACGAATACAAGTAGGATAAAATGAAAGGAGCAGAAAGAAGATGAAATCTTATTATATCTGCCCCTTATTTCACTGTTTGTTCAACCAATGTTAACCTTCAAGCTACATCACAAAATGAATAATTCTACTTAATTTTACTAACTGTAATACACAAACTACATCACAAAATGAATAATTCTACTTAATTTATCTAGCTGTAATACACAAACTACATCACAAAATGAATAATTCTACTTAATTTTCTAACTGTAATACACAAACTACATCATTCTAACTGTAATACACAAACTACATAAGAAAATGAATAATTCAACTTAATTTTTCTAACTGTAATACACAAACTACATCACAAAAATGAATAATTCTATTTAATTTTTCTAACTGTAATACACAAACTACATCACAAAATGAATAATTCTACTTAATTTTTCTAACTGTAATACACAAACTACATCACAAAAGAATAACTCTACTTAATTTTTCTAACTGTAATACACAACACACAAAGTTACATCATATTTGAGCAAGTCCTTTTTGACCTTTTTCTTAAATGTATACATTGATTTTGCATTTTTAACATCACTCTCCAAAGCATTCCACAATCGAACATTCACCATAGATGTAGTAGCAAATCTCCAAATTCAATAAAATACACAATTTTTTAAATGTTGCCATAAGTCAAATAATCACTCAACCATTTCGGGTCAAATAATCACGGGTCAGGTATAGTAGTTGAACAACACTGATATAAACATTAACAACACTAAATGTCACTGCCGGCATAATACAGTTTGGTGTTGTGCTCCGATACAGTATTTTCACCAGATTTACATTTACATTAAAAAAAATAAACTATGTTCTGTGGCCTCTTTGAATTTGACTCTAAAATTCAATCATTTTGACCAGTTTGGTTTAAAAACCACATCTTAGATTGTTTGCTTTATTTGTTTGGCTTACCTTGTCCAAAATTAAGATCTTGCCTTGTTAGGGTGGTCATGTTTTATTATCCCACAATCGCTGCAGTAATCATAAAGCTTAAGACGTTCTCCTTCGCAAACACAAAAACAGATTTAATCAGTTGACGCTTGACTTGATAAATCAAGACAGTTTCAGTTGTTACAACTGTTAAACAAATAGAAAGAAATATGCAGCTTCGTGTATTAAAATTAACCGTGGCTGTAATTATTTTATTGATCAGAAACGCAACGTTATTTGTTTTTATTTTTCGCAGACATTCGGATCTACAGCGCGCAGGAAAGTGACGTCTCTGTATTTTTTTGGTACGCGTCCAAGGGTGATGACGTCACTTCGCATAAATATCGCGATATTTAAAATATATTTTTGATCAAAATGTTTTATTATCTTTTAATAATTACAATAAAAAAGGTGTGTGTGTGTGGGGGGGGCGGATTATGAGAAAATCGGTTCTTTTCTTTTCAGTTTGACAAAATATTAAAAATATACAAGCACATACATTTTTGTCTTTACAAAATCATGGGCAAAACTGACAATCAAAAATATAGATATATTTATATACTTCAAGTCCAAGAGGGATGATTTCTTCTCCACCACTCCACCTGTATACAGCATCCAACCAGCTGGTAGACACTCTTATCACAGCTGTGGGATTGTCTTCTGAAAGTACACACTTGGTTTAATTTAGAGGAAAAGTCAAGAAACATAACTGATAAAATACTGTGACTTGGTGTGTTTTTTTTTTTTGCTGGCACCTGTAGATTTACAAACACTTCGCGTGGACATGTTGACAATATTTCACTTTGTGTTCTTTTGGGTCAGTGTGTCTTTTGGTCATTGGATTTTTGTTTTAAAAACAAATATGCTTTGGGATTTATATGTTTTGTTTTGTTATAAGAAAATCCACTTGCAACCATGCCAAGTTAAAGGTTACAATAGACAAGTTTTAATCTAGTAAATAATGCACTTGTTCTTAAATAACCTAACCAGGTGTGACCGTGTTTTATTTTTATATTATTAATATTATTATAAAGATTATTATACTGTATTAAAATAAGTCTTGTGCTTCTGTTCCAATCAAGAAATTCTAATCCAAACGCTGTACAGTTTGAGAAAGAAATGCATTTATTGCGTTGCAAAGCACAAGTGTCCTTGGGTGTCATGAAAGGCGCTTTTAAATAAAATGATGATGATTATTATTATTATATATAAAAAACATGTTTTAATACTAAAGCGCCCCCCTCTGGTGGGAAAACAGATTACAGTACTTCGGAGATAACCCATAGATATAATAAACATTTTGTTTATTATATTATTTTATTTGTTTATTTTATTTTGTTTATTTTGTTATTTTATTATTATATTTGTTTAGTGTTTATTATATCTATGAGATAACCTACCTTCATAGGATACAGGAAGTCGTCACAATGCCAGCGGGAAACAAAGATTCGTTACCAAAATAAAACAATTTGGCCTGTGTGAGAGAATACTGTACATTACTGTAGTTGGCTTTAAGAAAAAAAAAAGTTGTAAGCTCAATCATCCTGATAGAGAAATTGTCCAGATGACAATATTTAACTATTTATTTCATTTTGTGATGTAGTTTGAAGGTTATCATTGGTTGAACAAACTGTGAAATAAGGGGCAGATATAATAAGATTTCATCTTCTTTCTGCTCCCTTCATTTTATGCTACTTGTATTCTTGTATCTGATGAAACTGTCTTGTATTGTTCTTTTAAAATGAATGAATAAACATCAAATCAAATTTAACCTTTATTAGTAGGCTTTAAGTGCTGTTCTACCAGATGGATGAAATGAGTACATTTGTACATCTATAAATATCACGTTCAATATATATATATCATGTTTGTACAATATATTATAATGTTTGTACAATATATTATCATGTTTGTACAATATATTATCATGTTTGTACATCTATAAATATCACGTTCAATATATCAATCATGTTTGTACAATATAATTACCATGTTTGTACAATATATTATCATGTTTGTACAATATATTATCATGTTTATACAATATATTATCATGTTTGTACAATATATTATCATGTTTGTACAATATAATTATCATGTTTGCACAATATAATTATCATGTTTGTACAATACATTATCATGTTTGTACAATACAGTATATTATCATGTTTGTACAATGT
>JBBPBX010059575.1:0-21729 GCA_038048925.1 Garcialebias charrua
CAGACAATAACCCCTTGAGTTATTTGGACACAGCCAAACTGGGCGCCACGGAGCATCGGTGGATCGCTGAACTCTCAGCATTTGAGTATACAGTCCGATATCGCCCAGGCCGTGTGAACAAGAATGCGGATGCCCTCTCAAGGCAACAGACTAGTGGGGACAGAACGCAATTGGAGTACCTCCTCCCAGGAACAGTCATTCCAGAGGCAATTGGTGAGCGGTTTGTGGGGATGCAGGAAGACCCTGTCCAGTTGGTCATAACAGCTCTGCCATCTCGCAGCGGGGAAGATCTGGGGGTACTCCAAAGGGCTGACCCTGCCATCTCAGCATTTCTGGAGTTTTGGCAGCAGCAGAGAGCGCCAAGCTGTGCTGAGAAGGAGCGTCTGGGTCCAGAGGCCCGGGGACTTGTAAAACAGTGGGGTCGAATTGTCCAGAAGGAGGACCTCCTGTATCGGCGCAGCTGGAGACCAGATGGTGGAGAAGAGGTTCTCCAGTTACTTCTCCCAGAGAGCTTAAGATCAGAGGTGTTACAGGAGCTTCATCAACATCATGGCCACCAAGGGATAGAGAGGACAACTGATGTCGTGAAGCAGAGGTGTTTCTGGCCAGGGATGGACAAAGATGTAAAGGACTGGTGCCAGCAGTGTGAGAGGTGTACCCTTGCTAAAAACACCCAACCAAGAGCTCGTGCTCCTATGGGTCACCTCCTTGCTTCAAGACCAAATCAGCTGCTGGCCATTGATTTTACACTGTTGGAAACCGCCCGTGATGGAAGGGAGCTCGTGATGGTGATGACAGATGTGTTTTCAAAGTTCACCCAAGCCATCCCCACTCGTGATCAAAAAGCAGCTACGGTAGCAAAGATCCTGGTTCGTGAGTGGTTTTACCGTTTTGGAGTACCGGCTCGCATCCACTCAGACCAGGGGAGGAACTTTGAGAGTCTCTTGGTGCAACAGTTATGTGAGCTGTATGGAGTTCAGAAAAGTCGTACCACACCTTACCACCCACAAGGAAATGGACAGTGTGAACGCTTTAATCGAACTATGTTTAACCTGCTTCGTTCCCTTCCTCCAGAAGAAAAACGAAATTGGCCAGAACACCTCCCACAGCTTGTCTTCCACTATAACACCACTGCCCATCAGTCGACTGGTGAATCACCCCACTTCCTCATGTTTGGACAAGAACCTCACTTGCCAGTGGATTTCCTTCTTGGTCATCTTCCGGAGCCCACAGCACCCAGTGTGTGTGACTGGGTGGCAGAGCACAGGAGGCGTCTGAATGTGGCCATGGATGCTGCCAGGGGCAGAGTGGAGCTGGCAGCCCAGAGGAGGAAAGTGAGGCATGATGAAAAGGTTCAGTGCAAGCCACTTGAAGTGGGACAAAGAGTGTATTTGCGTGATGTGGGCCCAGGTCGCAGAAAAATTCAAGATGCATGGGGGTCCACAGTGTACCAAGTCGTGAGAGGGCCCAGTACAGGTGGTGTGGTATATTCAATTGCTCCAGTTGATAAGCTTCATCTTGTGAGACAAGTGCATCGTACTGCTATAAAACCTGCTCTACCACCTACAGATGCCTGCCCTGATGCTTGGCTGCAGTGTCTGCCTGATGAGACTAGTGACGAGGATGATGTGGAGTCTGGATCTTGGCTGGTGGTCCGAGAGGCTGTTAGTAACCCGTCTGTGAAGCCAGAACCACCGGAAAGGCCTCCAGTTCATATGCCATATGAGGCGCCACCGGCTGTACAAGCTCCCCAAAGCAGTATCATCGGCCCCAGGAAGTCCAGCCGTAAAACCGCTGGCAAACACTCCAACCCCCATCACCTCCCACGACCGGTTAGGAGTGACGACTGTAGGGCTACTGTTTCTGTGGACCCGGGTGCCAGCAGCCTGGTTACCGCCACTTTTTGACCCTGGTTGCGGTTTTGATTTATCGGTGGGCCACCGATCCATAAAGGGGGGGTAGGATGTAACCGGGTGGTTTTAGTTCATTGGAAGAGTGACTGTAAATTCCCACTCTGGTTTGGCTCCCTGAACACACCGTGTCCTGTTCCTCCACCTTCAGTGTGGTTTAGCTCATTAGTGTTACTAAGCACCAGGTGTGTAAGCCAAACATTCTTCTCCAGGGTGTTGGCTGTTTAGTCTCTTGCTGCATGTGGCTGTAGTGAGTGCTGCTGCAGTGTTCATGGAGTTGTGCAAAGCCCTGAAGCACAAGCTAAGGTAAATGTTTTTTTTCATTAGTCACTGCTGGTTGGGTGCTGTCAATGCTGCTCCACATATTGTTGTGGAGTTCTGTTAAAAGTTATTTGTATTTGTTTGTTTCTTTAGGACATGTGCCAGTGGGTGGCAGATTGCCACTGCAACTAATTGAATGTGCTTGTTGTTGGGATTGTGACTGATTAAGGTACATGCTTGTATTTTCTAATATTGTTTATCATGTGCAAGCACCTTACTAACTGTCATTCCTGTACGGCAGATTGCTACAGTTGCTATATTGTGCTCCCAACTCTGTGCCTTGTTTTAAACTGTACATGCTCTCATGTTACTGGCATGTAACATCCTTTGGTGTTAAGTGATTTGGAGTTGTGCTAGCCCTTTACAACTGGCCTGGTAGAACCACCATAGCATAAATGCATCTAATAAAGGCTGTTTTAATATTGAAAGGAATTAATAAAATATATATTGTATCATAGGCGTAATTTACACGGGGGTTGTGGGGGTTTTGACCCCCACAATAATTTGATCCGGTCATTTCAACCCCCCCAATAAAATGACATCATTTCGTCATTATACATATCTTACATCAATAATTGATTTTCTTTATTCATTCAAATTTTTTAGTAAAATTGCTGCATGTTTTTAACAAACTCCCTGAGGACTGACCCCCTCCCCTGCAAATAATTTGGTATCACCCATCTCACCGGCTACAGGAAGTCACGTGAGTCACGGAGCTGCTCATGAAGTTGCCCAGAAGTTTCTACATGCATGTGTCCGAAAAAGGCCTCCTTTGGTCTGACTGACTCTGTCGCTGCCTGCCCCTTGCTATGGATGTAGCTGCTATTAGCTGTGAGGTTCGCTGTTTTTGTTTGCAAGATACCACTCATAAACCACACCGCGGATTTTTAAATCCAGCTGATTTCACATTTGGTTCAGCTCAGGAGCCCGTCTGCTGTAGTGAGGTAAGAAATATATTTTTTAAGCGTTTATTTAACTAAATTTAAAGAAACAAAGCTCCGGTTTGACCCGCCTGGCGCCTGCATAAAAATCAGCGAACTTTTTTTTTTAATCCAGCTGATTTGAACATTTCGTCAAACTCAGGAGTATGTCTACTATCACCCATAAGTCAGCGAAGAAATACTGTATATTTTTAAGCGTTTATTTAGCTAAATTTAAAGAAAGAAAGCGTCCGGTTTGACCCGCCTGGCGCCTGCATAAAAATCAGCGAACTTTTTTTTTTTAAATCCAGCCGATTTGAACATTTCGTTAAACTCAAGAACACGTCTTCTATAAAGTCAGCTTAGTAATATATTTTTTCTCGCAAAGAAATAATTGTTTTTACCGTGTTTCTTTGTGAAGTTCTTCGTACTAGCTGGGTCCTGTCGCCGCCATCTTGATCAGGACAAAGCTGACGCGTCGCGTGGAGATGACGCGTATACAGCAAGAGAAATTGAATATGATGTCCCATTAAGTAAAGCAGAAATAAAAATAATTGTTAAAGATAAAATAAATGATATGTGGCAGGAGAGGTGGGATTTAGAGGAAAGAGGAAGACATTTACATAACATACAGAAGGAGGTACTCCTAAGTGACGATAGTAGTTTAATGACTAGGAGAGAGGAAGTATGGATTAACAGGTTGAGGATTGGGCACACTACATTAAATAGTGGTCTAAAGATAATAGGAAAACATCCATCAGGTGACTGCTCTAATTGTGGGGTACTGGAAGGAGTGGAACATGTGTTGATTTATTGTAAGAAATATAATAAAGAGAGGAAGGCACTGGAAAGGGTAATGGGGAGTTCGGTGACAATGGTTACTTTATTGAAGAAAAATCAGTCACAGGTTATAACTAAAGCACTTGTTAAATATTTGAAAGTTACAAAATTAGCTGAAAGGATTTAATTTTATTTTTATTAATTAATTAATTTATTTATTTTTTGTTGAAAGTAGACTCTTGAATTACATCTCCGTCCGGTTGATGGCGGTAATACACTGAGTTTGTAAACTGCCAGTAAACACCATCGAAGAAGAAGAAGAAGAAGAGATGACGCGTATTAAACACTGAAGCGTATAGTGTACAATTTTTTCGTGTTTATTGTTAATCACAACCCCCCCAATGTTAGACCTAAAGTTACGCCCCTGTATTGTATACAACACTTCTGTTTTTGTCATTTGAAGCCAGGCGTACCTGCGTATTTGTAATAGGGAAGCTCTAGACTATTTACAGTCTACCAGTTGGCTTTAGAGTCACATCCTCTGAGTCACAATCTGGGCCTTCATAGCCCGTGTTACATTTACAAAAGAAACAATACAAGACAATCCCATAAATGATAATGTACAAAATGTAAAAAAATGAAAGGTAGCAGAAAGAAGAATAAATCTTATTATAATTATTATTATATGATGTATTGGCCTGCCATAAATAGTGACGCACAGCGCACGTCGTTGGGCGGTTTTTGAACGCGCTCCGCTCCTCCTCCTCCTCCTCCTCCTCCTTCACTCAGCAGGCTGAGCTCTGACCGTCCGGGTGGAGTATTTTAGAACCAGCCGGCTGTTCCTCCTCCACCTCCTCCTCCTCCAGTGGGTCAGAAATGGCAGCGGTCAGGGCTCTCAGGAAGCTGTGTCAACACACCCGGTACCAGGTGTGTGAAGTGCACACGTCGGCCTCGAGGTGAGTGGATCTGTCGCGCGAGATCTCCCCCTGATTCAGTCAGACACACAGTGAAGCGATGAAAATATGAATGAAATCACGTCTCTGGGTTTATTTTGAGTTCCAGCTCCGGTGTCTGGTTCATTTGTCGCTCACGGAGGAGGCTCGCCCGTTAGCTAAGCGGTTTGTTTCATTTGATTGTACCAAATGTCCGCAGTTGGTCGTGCTGCGGTGCGCCCCCTAGCGGCGCGCCGGTAGTAGTGCAGCAGGAGGAGGCTGATGAAATCAGGGACAGGACTTGCACCCGGTTTTTTTTACAGATCATCATCAAGCAGACATTCACAATTATTCATTATAATGTTTCATATTTGATGGAGTTAATGGAGTTCATACTGTGTGAGCTGACTTGGTATATTTTGCCCTGTGTTTTAATTTTTATGCTGCTGTTATACATTTTTATTATCTTTTTACTGCTGTTAATTTCATAGTTTTACCATTAGTGTGTGTGTTACTGTTTCTGTAATTTTTTTAAAATCTGTCTGTAAAGCACCTTGATCAGTTTATTTGTTTTAACTATGCTCTAGAAATAAAGATGACTTGACTTGACTTAATCTAATGAAAACAAGTGCTGTGTGTGTGTGTGTGTATGTGTGTGTCGTGCTGCAGAGGGCATGTCAGGAATTTAGTGTAAACTGAGATGCATGTAATTATTAGTGTGATGATGCACACACTCCCAAATAAATTAAACCCCCTCGTGGTTCCTGCACATGATCTGCATGATCACAGTGGACAATGTGGTGTGTAAGGCACATGCTATTACAACTTTGATAATCATTAAAAGTGAATTGGCAATGCAAAATTATTAAATGTGTAAATAATTAGATAAATTGAGTATAAAAACCCATTTGTAATGCTCCCTTTTTAAACTATTGGTTTAATTAATCAAGTTTTCCCCTTGGTAAACAACATTTTAGTCAAATATGTGAGATTTTTATCTAAAGTTTGCGGACACATTTCTCCTTGAGCGAAGTTGACTGTCCCCGCACTCTCATCAAACACTTCTCCGTGGGGTTTAATTGGTTTTGGCAGAAAAAAAAAACAGAGGTTCTTACATCACAGACGACGGTTCATTAGTCTTCAGTTATTGGCCGTCGCTCAATGTTTGGTGTTACATAATGTAAAACCTTGTAAATTTGGGACTAAACAGTTGGATATGATTGCATAAACATGCAAATACATTTCGCTGATATTGGGAATATGATTCGGTCAAGTGGAGATGTGTTCCCTCTAATTTTAGAAACTAGAACTGGTTCTTCTCCAAGCTGCATACAGTAATTGAAGGTCGGGAAGCAGATTCTGATTTCAAAATAAACACAGACCACTTCCAAGTACTAAATGTGTTTTAGAGAAATATTGTAGATACTGGTTACAGCTGAGGCTATATATTTAGTGCTTACTTACCGTTTAGTTGCTATAAATTCACACTTCTCTGCTCTTCTCGATATCTTATCAACTCAGGCAGGAGGCGGTGGTCATCTCGGGGAGGAAACTGGCACGTCAGATTCGAGAAGACACCCGGGTCGATGTGGAGAAATGGGTTTTAGCTGGCAACAGTCGGCCACACCTGAGCGTGGTTCTTGTTGGAGAAGACCCAGCCAGTCACTCCTATGTTCTCAACAAGACTCGAGCTGCAGCTGACGTTGGTAAGTGGGGGACATTATTATTATTATTACAATATGCTCAAATGTAAAACTAGGATTTCAGATTTGACTTGTAGTTCAAAAGATCAAGCTCTGAATGCTCTGGAGCTCTTTGTGTCTTGTTAGCTAAAATGCATAACATCTAAACAAGAAACGGATGTCATTTATGTTCATCATCATCATAATGTGATGAGCTACAAGGATAATTTAATATAAATGTTTATGTAAAACTAACTAAACCTATTTTTATTTTACAGAAAAGAGCTATAAGGATTATCACTAGAAAACATAATTACCATCCATCAAATGTTTTGTTTTGCAAATTGAAACTACTGAAATGTTATGATTTGGTTGACTATAATATTCTTTTAATATTGTACAAAGCTCAAAACTTCAAATTGCCCTCAAATTTTTGTTTTGTTGTTGTTGTAAAAAGTACTTACAATCTTAAAGGTACTGTACATATATTTTTGTTATGCCGCAGCGTAGAACTAGTTCAAGGAGTAGGTCTACTTTAATTTATGGAATAAGTCTATGGAATGGTTTAGAAAATGATATTAAAGCTGCAAAATCAGCGACTTTGTTTAAGAAAATTATTAACATTAGGTTTCTGGAAAAATATATATAAATTGGTTTGGTATCAAAATTTTATGTATGATGAGTTACTTATTGTGTAGTGTTTTTTTGTGGATTACTGTGTTTGAATTCATTGTTTGAATTAATTTTGTTTAAGAAGGGGCAGACATAAGATTTTATCTTCTTCTGCTTCCTTTCATTTCATGTACTGTTTGATTTTTTTTTTATTATGTGGTGTTGTAAATAGTATTTTTTGTGTGTTCTTTTAACTTTGAAATGAATAAGTTTACAAAATAAATAAATTATAGCTGTGGGTGCATGAGTTTACAGTGGTGGTAACTTAAGCTAACTTTAAAAATATGTACCGTACTTCAAAATCGACAATGAAAAGGCTGTTGGTTGTCCTGCTTGGGTGGTGTTATTCTTTTTTTTTTTTTTTTACTTGAAAAGCTGGTGAATATGAAGCTTCAACAGCATTTTTTTTAAATAACCTAATTTAGCTTGTGCGCTTAATGTTTTCTCACCTTGAACTCCTACAGGAATCTCAAGTGAGACGATTCTCAAACACTCGGACATCAGCGAGGAGGAGTTACTGGACTTAGTCTACAAACTCAATGCGGATCACCGTGTCAACGGCCTGCTGGTCCAGCTCCCTCTGCCAGGTACATGAACATGGAAATGTCATGAGATTAGGTCATATGGTAAATCCCACTTGTGTTGGATTATTTTTGGGGGAGGTTCTTCTAAGCCATGATGGAAAGCTTAGAATTCAGGTGAACCTAAAACTCTTTCTGTTGTTGTTTTTTTGTTTACTTTAGAGCTACTTTATGTCTGTGTTGGTCTGTTTGTCCTCACTGTAACTCTTTATTTTCACCATAGAGCACATTGATGAGAGGACGATCTGTAACGCCATTGCTCCTGCCAAGGATGTAGACGGCTTCCACGTAGTTAACGTTGGCCGCATGTGCCTGGATCAGTCTACCATGCTTCCTGCCACACCCTGGGGAGTCTGGGAAATTATCAAACGCACAGGTAACAGGAGTTGCCTCTCACTGCACATAACCCCAAATTAGAAATGCTGTTAAATTAATCTATATTTGTATTTGTCAGGAATTCCTACTTTTGGAAAGAATGTACTCGTTGCAGGACGCTCCAAGAACGTGGGCATGCCCATCGCCATGTTGCTACACACAGACGGCCAACACGAGAGGCCTGGAGGTCGGTTAGTGTGCATCTGTGTTCACATGTGAAGTTACATTTAGGATAAAAGTTAAGTGTATACGCTTCCTTCTGTTCTGCTCCAGGTGATGCCACAGTCACCATTACTCACCGTTACACTCCAAAGGAACAACTTTGCCAGCACACTAAAATGGCGGACATCATTGTGGCTGCCGCAGGTTTGTCTCTCTCTGTTTGTCTGAGGTTGTTTATAATCTTCAGTTTTTGAGTGGAGTAAGATGTTTAACCACGGTACTTTTCTTTGGACTATCAGGGATCCCTAAGCTAATTACAGCAGACATGATCAAAGAGGGAGCAGCTGTGATTGACGTGGGAATAAACAGAGTTCAGGACCCGGTCACTGGAAAGAGCAGGCTGGTTGGAGATGTGGATTTTGAAGGTACAGGAAAGATGGAGTGGGTTTTCCGCTCTACGTTTTCCTGTCTGCGCTGTGTTTGTAACGTGCGTTTTCTGTCCACGTTCAGGCGTGAGGAAGAAGGCAGGATTCATCACCCCGGTCCCAGGGGGAGTCGGACCCATGACTGTAGCAATGCTCATGAAGAACACTGTCAAAGCTGCCAAGAACGTCCTGCAGATTCCTCCAGAGAGAATCCGTTTGGCTGCCGCATCCTAATGAGCCAGAGCGTCCCCAGTTGCAGTGACTCATTCCACCCAACGACACTCCCTCCTATTTTTATTTTTTACCTTGGAGCGACCGGCCAAGCTCTTGCACACAAACTAGAAAGAGGAGAGCGTTGAGGCTCTCTTTCTGCTGACGACTCTCCGAGCGTCACGTCCAGCCATGTATAGTCTGTTACATCCACTCATGCAGCTGCATGTTCTTTGTAACAGTAATTCTCAGTTGTAATGTACTTCTTTGACATTGAAGTTTTTAAGAGTCTTATTTATTGCTACAGAGACACATTTTAAACATGAATGCAGTGATTATTTATAACTAACATATATGAGCAGTTAAAGCAGAGTGACTGAATCTTGTTTGATTCTCTGTTAGTATTGAAAGTGTTAAGGGCTAACATCATCAGGAACAAGGATGTTTATCAATATACAAGCTTTAAAGATTCACTAATGCCTTTGCAGAACATTTTAAATGAATACAAGTATCTTCTCACATTGTTGCTTTCTATGCACAGTCAGAAAATAAGATGGGGTAATTATATAAATAGAAATAATATAACAGAATTGTATTTTTCACAGGAAAAACAAAATAATCTGTTGACACTGACTGACCTTTTCAGGTTGTCCTTTATTTTACAGACGTTTTTTTATTATTTGGTCAATTTTATTCCTTTGTAAGGTGAGAAATACTACAGCTCTTTGTTCTTATACACTGGATTTGTTTGGATCTTATTTCAGCGTAAAGTTTATTTGAGCTGTTTGTTTGGCCATTCATTGCTGTTCTGACAAAGCAACTAAAAAGTTTAAAAAAAAAATTCTGTAAGAATTAAAGAACATTTAAAAATATATACCAGTAAACATGTCAATTCTTTTAAAAGACCACGTAGAAATTAGCTGCATCATCAATAGTTTTAGGGGAGTTTTGTGTTCTGCAGACATTGGATAAAGTGAGCAGACAGGGTAATGTGACTTAGAAATGCATGAAATATATACTGGTACTCCCTGTGTATATTTACTTTCACTGACGGCTCAAAAACAAAAGTACAAAAAAGAAGAAACGAAATATAAGCTGCAGTGGTCTCCTGAAAGAAGTGCATAAAATGCACTTTGTTAGGAGACAAGAGAACTGCAGAATTGATCAAATAAAACCAACTGGTCATTTTTCTAAATAAAAAAAATTGCATATGGTTACTTGGTAACACACTTGCTTAAGATAAGATGCTTCAATATAAAATAATAAAACAAATATTACTTTAATTTCTAAACTCCTAGAGCTTTGATTTATCCTATCAAAAGAGACATACCAGCTCCTTTTTCCACTAAATAAAATTTGTCCAGAGCAGCAAAGCGTATTTGAAACTTATTTTATTAATTTCCTTGTTAATTCTGATCAAGGCTGCAGAAGAGCTGCTTGTGGACCCCGGGATGCAGATATACCACCACTGTACTTCAATACACTTCTTTGTCTGAAACTAAACAGTTTATAGCCTGTGAAGTAATGGTAGCCAAGATTCACTGAACTGCTCAAGTTGGGTAATCCAGAAGAAATGCTGTAATTTAACTGAAGCACATCTTTAAAAATGCTTAGTTGGGAGTCAAGTGGAAGAGAATTTGGAGAGGTGGAGGTACAGTATGCACTTGAAAGAAGAGGAATGAAAGTCAGCTGTAGTAAGACAGAGTACGTGTGTGTGAATGAGATGGAGACGGGAGGACAAGGAGCAGAGGTCAAAATGGTGCAGAGCTTCAAGGGTCTGCTGTCCAGGAAAATGAGGGAGTGAGGTAAAGAGCTGAAGATGCTGAGGTTCTCCTTAGGAGTGACAAGGATGGATAAGATCAGGAATGAGATTATCAGAGGTACAGCACATGTTGAACAACTGGGAGATAAAGTTAGGGAGGCCAGACTGAGATGGTTTGGACATGTCCAGAGGAGGGACAGATGGAAGATGTTAGAAATGCAGCTGCCAAGGCCAAAGAGGAGATGTATGGATGTAGTTAGAGAGGACATGGAGGTACAGTAGTTGGAGTGAGGACAGAGGATGGCTCACTGTGTTGACCCCTGAAGAGGGAAAAGATGAAAAAATAAGAGATCTTTGATGCTCCAAAATATGGTGACTCAGGTCTTGGTTAGGCTATTAGCCAGTCTTCATGGTCCCAAATCTAAGTATTCAAATCATTAACAGACTGTTTTAAAATTATTTGATAAATCAGTTTTCAATTAGGGCCAGAACAAATCTGTGACTAGAAGTTTATGGACGGTAAACGTTAAACGTAAAGATAGAAGTACTTCAGCCCTCCCTATAAAATAATATTATGTGCCCTAAAAGTGTTACTCTTTAAAGAGTAATAAAATAAAGGTGCTATTAATAATTTGTGCTACAGCGGAACCTTTGTTCTGCCCCGGGGCCGATTTGGCAGACGGACGCGTTTCCGGAAGCGAGTGCTCGTGTTTCCGTTTGTCCAAATTAGCTGTAAACAACTTGTTTCTCCGTGATGGGTCGCAGTAGATCACCGGACAGAGCTAGAAAAGAGGAAAAGAAACGGAGACGATCTTCCTCCTCATCGACCTCCTCCTCTTCCAGCAGCAGAAGCAGATCAAAGTCGAACAAGACCAAAACTCACAAAAAGAAAGGTTAGCCCACTCTTCACAATATGAACTAGCCCAGGGGTCTGCAACCTGCGGCTCTGGAGCCACATGTGGCTCTTTGGTCCCTCCGCAGCGTCTTTTTCATGCTTTGACCAAAACTAACATAAAACTGAAATTTATAGGATGTTGTACCCACAACAAAAAATGACCAGTTTTAGCTGTTTTTCTGTCATTTCCTTTGCAAATACTCTATGTGGACACTAGTACAAATACACAGAGTAAATTATACTCCTTTAACTTTATGCTTAAAAACAACAACACATAAGCCTGAACTGTTCATCAAAAAAATATATATTGTCTTTTACAAGAATCCAGCCTTCTGTGATAGACTTGCAACCTGGATATGAGCACCAGTGATCCCCCACAACCCAGAAAGTAAAAAGCAAGTAAAGATAATGGATGGATGGAATCCAGTCTTTTCTTTTGTCTCAAAATGGAAAAATATCAATACAGTAAATGTTAACAATCATTAGATGTTTTTAGTTTTATAACTTAACGCCTACTGGCCAGAAAACCTCCCTCTAACAAACTTAAAGTGGGCCATGGGCCACCAGTTGATAAAGACAACTGCAGTGAGTTTTGCAGCTCTGGACACATTTAATCTAGTGAACAAAGGGGCAGAAATGGCTCTTTTTAAAGGTTGCAGACCCCTGAACTAGCCCTTCAACCCAAGCACACTGAGCATTTCTTTCTCCCTCAGATGGACAGAGAAAGAAGCGCAGAACTCGCTCTTCGTCATCATCGTCCACGTCCTCTTCTTCCTCCTCTTCTTCCTCATCCTCATCTTCCTCGAGAGATGAAACGAAAAAGAGGAAGAAAAGCAAAGCCAAGAAGAGCAAGCTGAAGAAGCAGAAAGCAAAGCTGAAGAAGGAGAAAGCCAAACTGAAGAAACAGAGGAAAAAGGAGAAGAAGTTGAAGAAGAAAGAGAAGATTAAGAAGGAACAGGAAATGGGAAAGGTTAAGAAGGATGCAGAAGAACCTCAGGGCGCAGCAGAGAAGCCTCCATCCTACCTGGAGCTGTGGCAGAATGATGAGGAGGCAGAGGAGCTCGGACCAGGTATCACGTGCTTACATGGATATCTGAGGTCTTTTGTAAATATTTATGACACAGTGTGGCCAAAATGTACCAGGATTACAGTACCACAGCTGTCTGCAGCTGGTTTAAGAGGAAGGGAGTGAGGTGCTCTACACAACATTTATTTTCTCTCCTACATAGTCTTGAAGAGTTTGAAATTATTATTTTTTATTTTCAAGGTTAGGCTAATTGGTAAATCTAATGTGTCTCTAAGTGTGAGTGAGTATGTCAATGGTTGTTTGTCTCTGTGTGGTCCTTGTGATGGACTTGTGCAGGGTGTCCCCTGCCTCTTGCACAGTGACCGCTGGATATGGGCACCAGTAACCCGAAAAGGAAAAAGTGGGTAAAAGTAATGAATGGATTGATGAATAAGTATGGAAGAAAACAAATACTGGTATATTGAGACATTTTTTTTCTTTTTTTCTTCAGACTCTGCTCCTTGTTGTATTTTGTAAAAGGTGAAATCCAAATTTAATAATTGTGTATAAAAGATAGACAAACTCACCATGACGTTCACTTTTGATTTATCTACAACATCAAGCTTTATGTCTCTGTCTCGCTGTTTTAAGGTTCTGTGCCTTGTGAGATCTTACAGACACAAACTCAGAAATCCTTAAAAATGAATTTAAATTAAAGCGCAGTCACTAGTTGTTATGACAAATTGTAGCACCTATTATGGAGACTATCATTTAGTCAGTATTAGGTAATAAAAAAATAAATAAAACATGGTTTCACTATTATAGACTTTGTAGAATTATATAAATGAGTTTTTTTTTAGTAGCCGTTATGAATACTGTAATAGCAGGAACATTGTCTACAATGGCTAAAGTGCGTCTTTAGAAAGTTTGCTTTACAAACTTTGCTAACAAACAAACACATCAATTTTTTTATGTACAGTATTCTCGGATCTGTTTAGTTTCACATTTGCACAAGTACTCAATCCCATAAAGCCTTTATTTTTTATGTTTCCTTTCTGCTTTCCTCTCTAGTCATGACCGATGAGCAGAAGGCCCGACTTTCCACTAAGAGGCCTCTCACCAAAGAGGAATACGAGGCCAGGCAGAGCGTGATCCGCAGGGTGGTGGACCCTGAAACAGGACGCACCAGGTATGGTATAAGAACTACTGTAGTTCAGCAATAATAAAATGGTTAAAAATAAAGTTTTGAGATGACTGACATTCTTATTTTTCTTATCCAGATTGGTGAGAGGAGAAGGAGAGATCATTGAGGAGATAGTCAGCCGAGAGAAACACAAAGATATCAATAAGGTAAACCTTTCCTGTTTCCTGTTCCTATTGTTGCCATGAACTTCACACTGACCTTCTGTTTCTCTTACAGCAAGCTACAAAGGGAGACGGTAACACTTTTCAGAGAAAACTGGGAATCAACAAGTAGGAAAAATCAAGTTTCATTCAACTTGACCAGTCTGTGACAAGAGGTTTGCTCAAACTGCTGAAATGTTCAGAACATTGAACAAAATGTTTGGATGTGTTGAGTCAATAAGAAGCTAAACAAGCAACAACTTTACATGATGACACGTAGTTTAGCTTTATTTATACTGTATTTACTTTGATTTTTACGTGTTAATGTAACATGTTTAGAAATATTTCATACGTTTGATTAGGGTTTTGGACTGGGTTGTGACTATAAATATTAAAATTATATTTTCATGAAATAGCAGCAATGATTATTGTATAATTAAAGCTTCAGTATGTAGCTTTTTTTATGAACATATTTCTTCACTCTGTCACTACCTCCTGACAGACTGATGTTAGCCAGGTAATCTCTGAAAAAAAAAATATATATATATTGTCCCCTTGCTTCTCCAGGTGGTAAATAAGCATTTCTAAAAAGAAAAGGTGACCCGCCATTTTCCAGCCAATAAAAACAGAGTTTGTAACCAGCCAATAAAAACAGAGCTTGAATTTGAATCAGCCAATAAAAACAGAGCTTGAATTTGAAATTCAACAGACCACAAGGGGGCAGAGCCACATATGGCTCTGAGGGGGAGGGATCAGAATGCTTTGCCTGTTGAAAATATTTCTAAGTGCTGCAGTTCTACAGAAACTGCATACTGAACCTTTAATGTAAAACACACAAAAAAAGAGTTAGATCAAAGTGCTGTGTCTTTATTTTGGCTACACCCATTTTACATTCATTCGTTATTTTTCTATGTAAATGCTTGAAATGTAACATTTTTGTTAAATGTTTTCCTCGTACTGAGCAAATATATTTTGCCTCTTTCGTCATTCATTTTGTTTCCATGAAGCCAGTCTGTTATGTAATTTTTAGATATGTTTTTTAATTGGATGTCGGCTGCTTTTTTCTAGGTCGGCCACTTTCTCTTCAACAGAGATATGGCAGATTGTCAGGCACAAAAACTAGGGGGAATCTTGAGTGGAAAAATATGCCAGTGTCTTAAAAAAATGAAACAAAACAGAAAACCCTGAAGTCTGAAGAATTATTGGGCGGACAGAATAAGTGGACAAAAGACGAGAGGAGATGTGCAGTAAGGGACCAGACGTCAACACTTGAACCCAGCCCTGCTGTAACGAAGACTCTGAGGACACGTTGACTCAAACCGAACCCACCTTTAACATGAAGCCGACTCATGGTCTTTAAAGTGCACACAAAGGTCAACGGGTTTTAGTTTTCCATAACTTCTTTTTACTATGTTCATGAAATTTACAAAGGAAAAGATAAAAACAAAATTATCCAAATCCCACAAAATATACACCCTGTACAAGTCTAACGTTTTCCAAGCATGGCTTGTCCGCTTTAGTTTTCCAGATATTTACAATAAAGTTGTTGAAACAGTTGTCACATTAGATCAACCCAGGAATCATCTGTGAAGAACGGTAGATTAATTCTTTAACAGAAGTCTACATGTCTTCCTTCTTTAGGTCCATTTGGGTGTGAACACCATACAAGTGATTATAAAGCAAAAAAACGTAAATGGCCTTAATTGTGGTTTTATCACCGCCACAATAGTCTGCCCCGAGGTATTTAAACTCAGTGTGTTGTTCCAACATAGCCTGCCTATTATTTTCCATATTTCTTGTATATGTACAGCTATTCTTTTGCAACAACTTGACAAGCAGCAGAGGAACAGCAGTTTACTATAATTTACATCAAAGCAGAAAACGTTTCTGATTGAGGCTGCAAATTCCCGTGATCTGGGAGGTGAAATGATGTCTATCCTCACGAGACACTCCGACGGCAAAATAAAATCTCAAATAAAAATCGCTAATAAAGAGTAGGGTGCCAGGGATTTTCAAAGTTGAGATCTTCTCATGGATATAAATGTATAGAAATAAACGGCAACAAACCAGGAATTAAAAATATTAAATGTTGCTCCTTAACCTGCATTTTGAATATAGTTGGGGAAATTTTGACTAAAACCAGATCACATTGCTGTACCACAGAAAAATATGATAAGACTTGAAACATGAAAAGTTTTGTTTGAAATTGTAAAAAGTTTTGTCTTTATGTTGATAAAATGTAAAATAAAAAATAAATAAAATAATGATTAAACAAGATGCAATAAATTAATTCAGTCGTGAATTAAATTAGGTATTTTCTGAACATAAATTTAGACATTTCAATTTTCATTTTGTTTTTATGGGAATATACATACATATGTATATATATATATATATATATATATACATATGTATATATATATATACTATACATATATACTGTATATTAAAAAACTTTGTTCAGTCGTGTACCTGAATTTAGAAATATTACAATAAAAACAAAAATGTTCAAAATCCACTGTTCTCTATACAAGTTGTGTGGTTGTGACATAAGCAAATTAATTTTAATTTAATCATCTTTACGTGAAACTCATTACACTATTATCAGCCTAAGGCAAATAAAATAATTTTTTATTTGAACATGACACGATGTGTTTAAATTTCCAGTTTATTTCTAAAAATGTCCTTGAAAAGTTTCCAATTAGAATAATTTCCAAAATTTCCCAGCTTAATTTCCCATTAAAAGTTTATACTGTATATACAATATATATTGAGGAGCTTTAACAGAATGAGTTTCCTTCATAGACCTGGTTTTTATTACTGAAATGTTTCAGTAATCTGCAGTACTTTGTTCTTAATCAAAGTATATGTACTGTAATGCTGGAATAAAAACAACAAAAGCATCTCTCCACAGAAATAAGCCATCTGTAACATTACACACCGTTATCAGGTCGGTGCCACTTTATTGTGTGAAATCTCCATTTGGTTAAAATATGCACCTGTGTCTTGGGCAGCGCCAACATCTGGACATCAGATCTCTGCAGTTTGACGTCTGTGGATGTGCCAGTTCCACTGATTGTCAGTGCACGGTGGCGTTTTCTTAAACGGCCTGTTTGATCTGGAGGTGCTGCGGAGTAATATTGCACATTTTCCCTTTACATTTGCGCCAATATTGGTCCACTGTAGTCAGCTTTTAGCATGCCTGTTAGAGGGGACAAATAACAATCGTTTGATAATTAAAAAAATAATAATTAAAATCACCCAATTTGACCAGTTTTAAAAAGAAATGGCTAACATAATAAAGTGAGTCTCTGCTCTGCTTTCCTAACTTCAATAATATACAGAATTTACAATTTCCACATTCCTGTAAAGGCGCAACATAAAGAAAGACAGCAATCTATGGAGGATATTTAGGAGCACATTCAATGCCTCATTTACAGCTCAGTAAATTACCAGAAGTCAAAATATCAAATTTCCAAAATGCCTAATATCAAACACATAATATTTGACACAAGTCCTGTTACAACTCGGGTGATCTGAAAGGAAAGAATAAAAAATACAATACTGTGCCAGGCAAAAAAAAAAAAAACGTCTAAATTTTGGCTGCCGCAACTTAAGTTTGAAGAGAAAAACACGACATAACAAAAGTAATCTCAAAACACTTTTTTGTTCACAAAGATCAATGAATTTTAAAATAGCTATAGTCTTAAATAGCAATAAGCTTGATCAATATTCAATAAAATATATCCTGAATGAGTTGGTGTTCACCCCCCATAGTAAAGAAGACCCTTTGAAATGGTCTTCAGTGGACCAGATACCAGATCTGCTCTGTAATAGAATAATTATGTACAAGCCTCGGTCGGGCATTTACCTACATACTTACACAATCAGTTATTTTTACATATGAGACCTCAGCAGTTTCCTCTCTGCTCCATCTACACTGTTCACTTTGGCACCTCAACTGTGCAGTAATAGGCGTTTATCTTATAGTTGAGTCATACATTAGGTGGCAAAATGCTATTAAAGACAATTTCAGCTGCAATAATAGTTAAAGGGTCAGTTCAGCCTTTCCTTCATGTGATGTATGATAGCGCCTTTGTGTCTCAGAGTTTCAAACAGGTCCAGAAAAGTTTGAATTTAAACTCAAATGCTTGTGTTTGCTGTTGGCAAAGTTGAGAGATTCTTACAAATCAGCTGAAAGATTACGATGATCACTCTTTTGGTTGAAAAGAAGGAAAGAAAGTGCTCAGTCCAGAATCACTCGACTCTCACAAAGTTAGTCTCTGTTGCCGTTGTGCTTGCACTGTAATATTCAGAGTGTTTAACACTTGTACGTGTTAACTGCAGATTACAGCGTGGAGGTGAATATTGTGTGACTGTCTCTGATCTAAAAGCTGTGGAGGAGAGCGGACCTTATATTCAAGACTGTAAAATATTCACTAAACAAACAAAAAAAAACAGTCTGGACGTCTACAGTAGATTATTTTCTAGTTGTGTACATGATTCAGACCAGAGGGACGTTGTTTTTAACGTGAATTCACAGCCTGTCCTTAAATATTTCTGTTGAATGGAACTGCTGCTAGTTTTAGAAGGAGTGGTGTGCAGCACCACATTTTCTTGCCGTATTAACATTGTTGGTGCAAATCTGCAGTTTTTTCACTCAGCCATGTGTTTCTTTCCCCAGCCCTGCACTTGTTGAGTCCCTTCCATCAGAAATTCTCAGATTGTCTTTAAAATGTCATTTGGGGCTGAAAACGGCAGGTTCCAGCTTGGTGCTGCTGCTGCGGCCCCAGCAGCTCGCGGTGATGCTCATGCTGCGCTGCGCTGCTCCCTGACCGGGGCAGTGGACGCGCTCCAGACGCTCCCGCTCCACACGCTCGCTGTCCGATTGGCTCTGCGTGCGCTCGGGCTTGCTGTGGATGTTGCCCGTCGGGGAGCTGGGGGCTGGCTGTGAGGAGATGGTGCGCAGCAGGTGGTTCCGTTTCCTCAGGAAGTCGCTGTTCGCACCTAAGCCGAAGCTTCCTTTACGCAGGACCATGCGTGCGCTGCTGGACTTGGCTGGCCGAGAGCGGTGGTTGTACTCCAGCTGCGACAGATGAGCTGCATATCCCTCCGTGATGAACTGAGGAGAAGATCAGAGTTTAGCAACATCTCAAGAACTAATCATTATGAGGCTGCAGGGGTGAGAAAACAACCGAGATGTTCTTAAAATGAAAAACAGCCTCTGAGTGAACTCTACCTGGCACTGGCTCTGCAGCTTCTTGGAGGATCTGCCGACGATGTAGATTTGAGAAGGAGGAAGGCCGATTGACGTGTAGACAGAGATATCTTTGGTTGATCCATATCCAGCAAAAATCTTCATGTTTGCCTGTAATAAACCAGGCCACAAAGGAAAGTAGATCTTTGTTACAAATTAGAAAAACACGTTTTTAACGTATTGATGTCAGCACTTTTGTTTTCTTAAATAAATGGCATATGATTGAAAAATGTTACACAAAACAGCACTGTGCAAAAGTTTTGAGTCATTCCTCATGTCTTTAATTTTGCTTCCAGTGAGCCAAACTTTCAAAGCATTTTTTTTTAATCAATCAGTACTTCTGAAAGTCTTTGTTTTATTTATTTTTTTAATCTTTGGCTGTTTTGTCACTTATTTCAGCCCAGCATCAGTCAGAGGAAAGATCTTTTTAAGTTATCTCTGACATTTTAAGCTTTTAGGCATGAAGAATTTTAAATAGAATTTTTTTAAAAAATCTTAAAAATACTGTCAGAAAGCCTGAAGAACTGTTGGTTAACACTACACTATGTACTTGGAAAGATTAGAAGGAGGTCTAGCTCTTTGAAATCAAAGCATAGGTGGTTTAAAACATTTGCACAGTACATTTAACCCCCAGACTCCCCTTTCACCCAGTCTGACCTCTGTCAGGGTCTTGAGGAAGTTAGCCTTGTGTCTGAGCGGGTCGTGGACTAGGCCGTCGCAGAAGGAGACAATGCCGTGCGGGAAGTTGTGCTGAGACAACCAAGCCACCACCCGCTGCTTCTGCATGTCTGGACGTCCGGTCACGTAAATGATCAAATAACCTAAATCCTGCCAGTGTCTGGGACGGGGCCGTGCAAAGACAGAACACACCGGTGAACTTCAGTCTGAGAAGAAACCTTGAAGTAAAATGAATGAGACGGGTGCGGCTGAATACCTGACAACGTCCACAGCTCCTGCTCGCACTTTGGGATCACTGCCCATGATTGACACGCTGGCAGCAAACGAACCGTCGATGCTAAAAACTACAAACTCTGTACCATGTGGAGCAACAGTCAGGTAGCTGTCTGCAAATGTGTGGTCACCTCTAAAAAAAATACAAAAGCCCAAATTAGAAAATAGAGCCACAAAATATGTCTCTTGAGGCATAAAAATAAAATATCGGGGGAAAAAGCCAGGGTTTTGTCTAAAGCTCATGTCACCTGACGACCATTTTCACAGGATAAACTCCGACGCCCAGGCGCTTGTCCTCCGAGATGTTAAAAGACACCCGACCGCTGCTGTTAGTCACCTCGGTGCTGAAGTACACCCATTCTCCTGATGGAGGCTGCGTCATGATGTGGAGGTCGACCTGTCACAGAAACATACAGACACTTACAGTAACTCAGAAAGCACGAACACAGAAGACACGAGTTCCTGACGTTAGGTTGGTGGTGTCTACCTTCTCCCCGGCTAAAGTCACCATGTCCAGAGGGCCATACATGAAGCGACCCGCTATGACCTGTAGTTCGCCCTCAGTAAACACGGCGTCGTTCACACGGTGGTTGGCCGTCACATTCTGTCAAACAAGTTTAAAACATGTTGAGGGTGGTTTGTCTAATCTATAGTTTACTTAGAAAACCAAAGATCATGGCACAATTTCAACACTTCTATTGAAACTAGGGATACACCATATTGGATTTTTGGCTGATATCCGACATGTTAAAACTTATTTGGACGATAACCGATACCAATACCAATATTTTGTTTCCTAGACCTACTTACAGACTACATAGCTTCCTCTGCTGTGAAATTAAAATACTACATTATCCTGCATGGTCTTTGTCAGTGTGGCGGCCTGCTGCCAAATGCAGATGCCAAAAAGGGGCTGAAAATAATGTAACACTTCAACTTGGATTATGTTTAATGTCAAATTTATTCAAGATATTTACTCTCTCTAACACAATGGCAACACTCGAACAGTGTAAATTTGTAAATTTTCACAAATATAAACTCAACGACGCATGATGTCATAACATTGTGCTGGCGCTGCAGGCATCCTTGTCACTGGGTTGTCATACAAAAACAGTGCTATATAAACAGGTAGTCGACGTACGACGTTTCGGACTTACGTCGCGCATCTCATTAAAATTTTTTTTTTTTTAATAAATAAATAAATGTACAGTACTGTACAGTTACCAAGCACTTAGCCTATCCTAACACAGTTTTTAAAGATGAAGGAGTGAGTTGAATTGTCTCCCTCCTCCCTAGCAGGCTCCATTCACATAAAGGGAGCAAGCTCCCTTTATGTGAATGGGAGACAATTCAACTCATTCCTTCATCTTTAAAAACTGTGTTAGGATAGGCTAAGTGCTTGGTGACTGTACAGTACTGTACAGTGCATCTATTTATTTATTTTAAAAAAAAATCATTTTTTTTCTTTTTCCTTTTTGTATGTGCTCCGACTTACGGCAATTTCGTGTTACGAACGGTGTATAGGAATGGAACTTGTTCGTAAC
>JBBPBX010059576.1:9557-21729 GCA_038048925.1 Garcialebias charrua
TGATCAAAAACAAATGCTAATATTAGCTAAATAAAAGCTATAAGCTAAAAGTGGCCGTAAGTAGAAGCCAAAATGGACAAAACAGTTACTAAAAGCCATAATTAACAAAACAGTTGACCCACAAAGCAACAGCTAAAGCTAAAACCAGCAGAACAGTGGGTAAAACGGCAATTATCAAAACAGCTGCTAAAAGCTAAAATGGGTAAAATAGCAAAATCAGAACAGTAGCCTAAAGCTAAAATTAGCAGGGCTACAAAATGCTGAATCTAGCAAAACAGCAGCTAAAAGCTAAAACATAAAGCAACTATGTTGGAGTAGATTTCTAAATAATTTAGATGTTCAAGAATTTGATTAAATCAGTGTGAATTTATAAGAAAAAATAAACAAAGTTAAACAACCCAGAAACAATAATTACCGGTAAGAAAGTTAAGTCCTAAGGAGTTGAACACTTTGATGGTTGAAGCTGAAAGTTTGCTAAATAATAATATTAACAATAATAATAACATCTAAAAAGGCTAAGTCTGGTCCTCTGGACATTCAAAAAACAAAAAAACAAAACAAAGCAAAAAATTGTAGAAACGTTTCGTCTTTCGTCCGAAAGACTTCCTCAGTCTGAGGTGCTGGGTTCAGCTCAGTCTTATAAATAGCACCCTCTCACAGTGTTACACAACCAGTTGGCTGATGACAGCCTGAAACCAGCTGCTCACATGATCAAGGAGGACCATCAGCCTAACAATGGATCGTTAGCACCCTGATGGTTGTTTGCTATTCACAGAGGGCTGAGTGATACCAGCAATCACAGCATTGTAGGAGGGGGACAGTTGAACCCGGAGGCCTCCACCCCTGTTTAATGATGGGCGGTTTCTTTTCACAAAGATGGCCTCCTTTACTCCTCTCTCAAACCATCGTTCCTCTCTATCAAGGATGTGAACATCTTCATCCCTGAAAGAGTGACCGCTGGCCTGGAGATGAGTGTAGACTGCAGAGTCCTGACCTGATGATGTTGATCTTCTGTGCTGGGCAATGCTGTGATTGCTGGTATCACTCAGCCCTCTGTGAATAGCAAACAACCATCAGGGTGCTAACGATCCATTGTTAGGCTGATGGTCCTCCTTGATCATGTGAGCAGCTGGTTTCAGGCTGTCATCAGCCAACTGGTTGTGTAACACTGTGAGAGGGTGCTATTTATAAGACTGAGCTGAACCCAGCACCTCAGACTGAGGAAGTCTTTCGGACGAAAGACGAAACGTTTCTACAATTTTTTGCTTTGTTTTGTTTTTTTGTTTTTTGAATGTCCAGAGGACCAGACTTAGCTTTTTTAGATTTTTCTACCTGGATTATTGAGCATGCATCAGGGGAATAATAATAACAATAACAAAAATTATAATGATAATAAATAAAGTGAACACTAACTCACTGTACACACAACAAGGAGATTATAATGTCTAAAATAGGACTCTTGTATTTTAGTTCTACTTCAGAAATGTAAACAGAAAGGCTGTAAACATGCCGGTAAGTTAATTTGTCTATAAAACAATAAAGTTAGAAACATCTGGACGGTGTTAATGAACAGGGAATGTTCACGATGACTACACATTTTTTCCCCAAAAATCTTTATTTATTACTTAACTTCAAATACAACAATGCAAGATATACACACAAGAACATTGAACATGCAAAAAAAGAAGAAGAAAAGGAAATAAACAATAAGAAAATAAAATACAGAGATAAACAAATGCGAGTCACAGAGTTAAATTGTATTCATTACAGATCTTTTTTGTTTTTATAGCCTTTTATTTTCTGTCCTGTTAAGCACCTTGGTCAATGCAAGGCATTGTAGGAAGGTGCTATACAAATAAAGTTTATTATATTATTATTATTATTATTGTTATTTGAGTCCGAGATTGAGTCAAGATACAGTTTTACATCCATTACAAATAGATACAAAAAATGCATTATTTTACTTTTATGGATATGAAACTTAATGGAACTTAGCAAGAAACAAGATCACGATGACCACATTATGAGTGGTTGTCCACTTGTCTGTTTTATTATTATATGATAACTCTGCCTGCCATACTTTGGGCCTGTCATCGATCACCTCGCTGCGCGCTCCCGTCTCAGGTCGAGGGGAACTCGGTGCCGTCTCCGCGCTCCCGCGGCCCCAAAGCTTTTCGTCTCCAAACGGGAGAAAAAAAGGACGAAATGTTGAGGTGAGTGAGAGAGAAATGAGTTTTAAGGCTGTTTTAAAACTAAAAAGCTATTTTAAAAAGGGACCTGACGGGTTTTTATAAAGTTTGGACTTTAATTTAAGTTTGAACATTAGAAAAGTTTCAACAATCCGTGCGTCTTTCTTCCCGTTGTTCATTAACAACCCATGGTCCATTGTTGCGTCTTGTGTTTCATAATTCTCAATTCAGGTAGAAAATTCGCATTATTTTCAAAAAATATATTGTTTTTTCTTTATCTTTTCCTATAATGGAGGCGCAGTTTCAACATTTTAGACGTTCGTTCAGTTAAACTTTGTTTCATGTGTAAAGAGCAGCTTCACATCAAATCATGTTTGCACAATCTAACCATAGTCAACCACCACGTGCATTATTTCAGAGTTCATATAAGGAAAAGTGTATAAAAGTAAAGTTTATATAATCTATTCTAACAGAAAATCTCTGCCATTATTGTTTCTGTTGTACAGTATTATCTTTCAGTACATTTCATTTGATGGTTCTGTGGCAGCGATGAAAACTTTTAAATTGCTTTTTGCATGTTATCTAAAAAAAAATTGTCTCTCATTTTGCAGATTCAACAGCGTGCAAGGGTGAAAAAGGCTGCAGAAAGCACAAAATCAGATTAAAGAATTACAGCATTCCTCGCCATAATCCCACAGAGCCACGCAGGTCGACCACGCCGTGACGTTGCACTTGCACCAGTTTCTTAATCAGTATTGTTCTTTTTACGCGCTGCACTCGATAAATTGAGTTATTGAAGTTTAACTGGAGTCTTGTCCTTCCAGAAAAATCCACTCGTTGAAATGAAAGTGTGGACAATCCAATAAAAACTGAAAGTTTAGGATGCAATAATTTAATCTGGGGAATTTATGGCCACTTCACTGAGCGAAACAACTTATTTTAACGTTATCCGTTAGTTTTTGTGCAGCAATAATTGTCTTGAAACTCTTAAAAAGTTAATCCAAAGTTATCAGCAAAGATGTCACACAAGTGGCTCTCAAACGATGAGTTAGGGATGACTCCCAGCTACTACCACACCAAATTTTAGCTCAGTATCTGAACAACTAAGCTCTAGCCATTTTGGTGTTTTACAAAGTTGGCTGTAGTGGCCATCTTGAATCGAGTCAATCTAAAAGTTAACCTGTCGTAGAGGTACGCCCAGAAACCAGCTTGTGAAAGTTTCATTCAAGTCCATCCAGTGGTTCATGAGATATTTTGCTAACAAACATGCACAGTTGACTCCAGTTAAAGTTAGAAATGACTCTCGGCTGCTGCCACAACAAGTTTCAGCTCAACAGCTTTAAAATTGGTTGAGTTACAGTCACTTTTTGTGTTGTCGAAGAACGTTTAGCTGCAGCGGCCATCTTCAGGGCTGGCCCAAGACATAAGTAAACTAGGGCCCCAGGACCACTAGGGGGGCCCCTAAAGTGTAATTGTTTTTATTTATTTTTTAGTAATGATTTCTATATGATTCCATTTAATATTTTAAGTTCAGCTTTTGCAAATTGTTGCATACATTTACATAGTTTTAAGAACTAATTAACCAATTTTAAAATTATTTTTAAAACCATTTTACGTGGTTTGAAGTAATTTACA
This sequence comes from Garcialebias charrua, assembly GCA_038048925.1. NCBI lineage: Eukaryota > Metazoa > Chordata > Actinopteri > Cyprinodontiformes > Rivulidae > Garcialebias > Garcialebias charrua. The sequence goes on from JBBPBX010059576.1 coordinate 13,382, forward strand.
CTATTTATTTCCTTGATTTTTTAATTTTAATTAATTTAGTCTGTTTTTGCACAATTTAATTCATTTTTACGCATCTAAGTTATTTTGTCTGTTGTTGATCTTGCACTACAAATAATTTTTTTAACTTTACTGCTGCAGTTCTTTGGAACTAAAGATAATAAACCAGTTGACACTTTTGCTGTAAAAATACATTACATACTGATGTTTTATTTATTTTTACTTTTAGTACCATTAGATGATAGGATCATGTAAATAGGGCTGTTAGAGCTGCAATGAGTTTAAGTTAGGAGGGATGATCTGATCATCTCACTTTTGATTGTAGTAATCCACATTCTTCGCAGAAATAGAGGGCCCCAAACCAAATTTTGCTTAGGGCCCCATGGAGACTTGGGCCGGCACTGGCCATCTTGAATGCGGTTGCCCTTAAAAGTTAAAACAGTTGTAGAAGTTGATCCAATAATTCCTTCCTGAGAGTTTCACTAAAACCTCTCAAGTGGTTCATGAGATATTTTGCCAACAGACAAATGGAACCTGTTTGGTTCAAACGTGTATTTAAAATAAGAATATTGACTCCGCCTCCAATCAGACTTTAATGATTATTTCCTCTTCAGCAGATGAGCGCCTGCGGTCGAGCTCGGCCCTGATTGGACGGCCCCCTCTCTTATCGACTTGCTGCAGTCCAACGCCGCGGTCGCCATGGAGACGGTGGTGATCGTGGCCATCGGGGTGCTGGCGACCATTTTCCTGGCCTCCTTCGGTGCGCTGGTGGTGGTGTGCAGACATCGCTACTGCCGCCCCCACGACCTGCTGCACCCCTTCGACTCCAAGTCAGTGGATCGGAACAGATTCTTCTTTCTGCTGTTCCCTCCTCAGCCAACCGTTGTCCTCCGTCTCGCTCTGTCCTCAGTGTCTTCTGTCCTCGCTCCATGTCCTCTCTAACTGCATCATGGATCTCCTCGTTGTCTTTCTCCTGGCAGTTGCATTTCCAACATCCTCTAACAGTACATCCACTGTCCCTCCTCTGGTCTTCTAGTTCTGTCTCCTGCCTTTTTGTCCACGTCTCCGTCTCCAGACTGTATGACGCTTGTAAACCTTTTTCTTTTGGTCTTTGCCGTTCTGTCACAAATCCCTCCTGAAACTTTTCTTCCAAACCTTGAAATCTGTTTTAAAAATCTTTAAGGCCTTTCAGGCGTCAAACACGCGAATTCTAGAAGAGTCGGGATTTCTAGAAGAGTCGGGACTTCTAGAAGAGTTGGGACTTCTAGAAGAGTCTGGACTTCTAGAAGAGTCTGGACTTCTAGAAGAGTCGGGACTTTTAGAAGAGTCTGGACTTTTAGAAGAGTCTGGACTTTTAGAAGAGTCGGGACTAACTTAGAAGAGTCGGGACTAACTTAGAAGAGTCGGGACTAACTTAGAAGAGTCGGGACTAACTTAGAAGAGTCGGGACTAACTCTTAGAAGAGTCGGGACTTCTAGAAGAGTCTGGACTTCTAGAAGAGTCTGGACTTCTAGAAGAGTCTGGACTTCTAGAAGAGTCGGGACTAACTCTTAGAAGAGTCGGGACTTCTAGAAGAGTCGGGACTTCTTAGAAGAGTCTGGACTTCTAGAAGAGTCTGGACTCTAGAAGAGTCTGGACTTCTAGAAGAGTCTGGACTTCTAGAAGAGTCTGGACTTCTAGAAGAGTCTGGACTTCTAGAAGAGTCTGGACTTCTAGAAGAGTCGGGACTAACTCTTAGAAGAGTCGGGACTTCTAGAAGAGTCGGGACTAACTCTTAGAAGAGTCTGGACTTCTAGAAGAGTCTGGACTTCTAGAAGAGTCTGGACTTCTAGAAGAGTCTGGACTTCTAAAAGAGTCTGGACTTCTAAAAGAGTCTGGACTTCTAAAAGAGTCTGGACTTCTAGAAGAGTCTGGACTTCTAGAAGAGTCTGGACTTCTAGAAGAGTCTGGACTTTTAGAAGAGTCGGGACTTTTAGAAGCGTCGGGACTTTTAGAAGAGTCGGGACTTCTAGAAGAGTCGGGACTAACTCTTAGAAGAGTCGGGACTTCTAGAAGAGTCGGGACTCTTAGAAGAGTCGGGACTTCTAGAAGAGTCTGGACTCTTAGAAGAGTCTGAGTCTGAACTTCTAGAAGAGTCGGGACTTTTAGAAGAGTCGGGACTTTTAGAAGAGTCGGGACTTCTAGAAGAGTCGGGACTTCTAGAAGAGTCGGGACTTCTAGAAGAGTCGGGACTTCTAGAAGAGTCTGGACTCTTAGAAGAGTCTGGACTCTTAGAAGAGTCTGGACTCTTAGAAGAGTCTGGACTCTTAGAAGAGTCTGGACTTCTAGAAGAGTCTGGACTTCTAGAAGAGTCTGGACTTCTAGAAGAGTCTGGACTTTTAGAAGAGTCTGGACTTTTAGAAGAGTCTAGACTTTTAGAAGAGTCTGGACTTTTAGAAGAGTCTAGACTTCTAGAAGAGTCTAGACTTCTAGAAGAGTCTAGACTTCTAGAAGAGTCTGGACTTTTAGAAGAGTCGGACTTCTAAAAGAGTCTGGACTTCTAGAAGAGTCTGGACTTTTAGAAGAGTCTGGACTTCTAGAAGAGTCTGGACTTCTAGAAGAGTCTGGACTTTTAGAAGAGTCTGGACTTTTAGAAGAGTCTGGACTCTTAGAAGAGTCTGGACTTCTAGAAGAGTCTGGACTTCTAGAAGAGTCTGGACTTTTAGAAGAGTCTGGACTTTTAGAAGAGTCTGGACTTTTAGAAGAGTCTGGACTTTTAGAAGAGTCTGGACTTTTAGAAGAGTCTGGACTTTTAGAAGAGTCTGGACTTTTAGAAGAGTCTGGACTTCTAGAAGAGTCTGGACTTCTAGAAGAGTCTGGACTTCTAGAAGAGTCTGGACTTTTAGAAGAGTCTGGACTTTTAGAAGAGTCTGGACTTTTAGAAGAGTCTGGACTTTTAGAAGAGTCTGGACTTTTAGAAGAGTCTGGACTTTTAGAAGAGTCTGGACTTCTAGAAGAGTCTGGACTTTTAGAAGAGTCTGGACTCTTAGAAGAGTCTGGACTTCTAGAAGAGTCTGGACTTCTAGAAGAGTCTGGACTTCTAGAAGAGTCTGGACTTCTAGAAGAGTCTGGACTTCTAGAAGAGTCTGGACTTTTAGAAGAGTCTGGACTTCTAGAAGAGTCTGGACTCTTAGAAGAGTCTAGACTCTTAGAAGAGTCTGGACTTCTAGAAGAGTCTGGACTTTTAGAAGTGACATCCTGAGCGTCTCGGAGCAGCGCAGAAGTAAATCAGATGTCCTTCTTGTTGTTTCGACACGTCACTTTCAGCCACCTCCGATTTTAGCTCCTCGTCTGTAAAACAGTTCCAGGTGTTTTCATGTCAGCTGAACTCCAGTGGTTGTGGCAGCCATCTTGAATTGGGAAGACTCGCCTGACGTGAACGAACGAGTGATTAACAGGCAGAACTTGCGGAGCTGCTGAAGAGCAGGAGAAAGGGTGAAACATGCAGGACGGTGGCCCTTGAGGGACAGATTGGGCACTACTGCAATCCTGGTCCCCGAGTCCTCTGTCCTCCATGTTTTACTAATTTCCCTGCTCCAAAAGAACTGCTTGAATTGTTGAATTAAACTGTGGTTAGACATATCACCATTTTTCATATTGTTGCCTGAGATAATGGTACCGTACATTTTGTCTCAAATTATTTTTTTCCTCCTTTAAAAAAAATCTTCTGCAGAGAATTCATGCATCAGATTTTAAAAAGCCATAGGAGTAGAGTAGTCATGTTTAGTTCACCCTAAAGTACGGGAGTAGTATTAACATTTGAACATCAGTGTAGAATATTGACTGTGCACACAGTAATATTGAGCCTTCACAGCTGCCATAGTTCTGGGGAGTTCTGGGGTCTGCGCATGCGCACCTCGTTATTGGGTTAACGCTTGGGCACGAGGCAGGTTCGGACCCGTTACTGCTCTGTATTATAACAGCGTTATCAGTTATTAAAACAAGTTGTCATCTACTTCAACTCGAGTGCTTATTATCACAACACTCAACATGGTGTCAGAAGTTGTGGACTCCAGCCACTTTGTGGACTATCTCGCGTTGTGAGTACATCGTGTGGAACCATCGTGCTTCTTCACATTATCATGGCGGAAGGCTTCAGACGGCCCGACTCTCTAGTCTTTGATGGCAACGTGGCGGAGGCTTGGCGCGTGTTCGAGCAGGAATACAACATTTTCATCGCAGCAGCGCACTCGGACAAACCAGCGCGCACTCAAGCCTACATTCTTCTAAATCTCGCCGGGCCTGAGGCTATTGAACGTGAACGCTCGTTCGTATATGCAGCTGAGATACGGGAGCCCAGTGAAGATGGGGAAGAAGGACGTGTCCTGGTTCCCGCGGAATCCAGGGAGGACCTTACTTGCCTCAAAAGAAAATTTCGTGAACTGTGCAACAAGTCTCTGATCTAACTGATTGGGTGTCGTCCATGGTTGCCGCCAACAAGAAAGACAAACAAGAGATCAGAATATGCATCAACCCCAAAGACCTCAACACTGCTCTGAAAAGACCACATAACCCAATGCGTACAGTAGATGACGTTGCATCACAGATGTCTAATGCTACTGTATTTTCAGTTCTGGATGCTAAGAACTCCTTCTGGCAGATTTCACTGGACCGCAGGTCATCCCTGCTCATCACTTTCAGCACCTGTTTTGGTCGCTACAGATTTCTACGCATGCCGTTTGGGATCAGCTCTGCGAGTGAGGTATTCCAGCGCACCATGGAACAGATTTTTGCTGGATACCCCTGCGCCATCATCGTGGACGACATACTCATTGGTGGCAAGGACGTTGACGAGCACGATGCCAACCTACGAAAAGTACTCGACCGTGCTAGAGTGGTGAACCTAAAACCCAACTCTCTTAAATGCAAGTTCAGACTGAACCAAGTCAGCTATGTTGGACACGTGTTTACTGCTCAAGGGTTAAAGGCTGACCCATCAAAAACAAAGGCAATAAGTGACATTCCAGTGTCAACGGACATTTCAGCCTTACAAAGGTTTCTCGGCATGGTCAACTACCTGGGAAAATTTATACCAGCCTACAGTGAAATCTCTGCTCCACTCCGGCAACTCACGCACAAAGACACAGAGTGGTTATGGAATGAACCACAGCAGCGTGCTTTCGAGACATTGAAGGGACACATGTCCAACCCTCCAGTACTCTCTTATTACAACGTTCATAAACCCGTCACACTCACCTGTGATGCTTCACAATATGGACTTGGTGCAGCGTGCATGCAGGAAGGCAAACCAGTAGCCTATGCTTCACTGTTATACTGAGAGGTGTGGTGTGGAAAAGAGGAGACATCAATTGGGTTTTGCTGTGCAACAAACACGTCTGGTTTAATGTTTTCAGGCATCAAAGACAGCATCAGCTCCCAACATGGCATGCCTTCAATCAGAGACTCTCGCCCACTTAGCAGTCCACTCCTATATATATACCCAGTCAGACCCGCCTTCAATTCAGATTGGCCAGTCATCTCAGCCTTCCAGAATGGAAAAGACAACAAAGTTAATTATCACAAACAATCTAAACAACAATTATTGTTAATGGAATATTGAGCAAACATTTAATATGCAGATGAACAATGAACAATAAACAATGAACAATTTACTATTCAGATTATGCTTGTAATTGAATACTTTGATTTTCAGTTCTCCACCAATCAAACTCCTGCTCTCATCAGCTCACTTCCTATATAAGAGCTGGGTTTGAGGCGGGCTTCCTCTTTAGCTGAAACACAAGATGGCTGCCACAGAGGACACACCCACATGGTAACAAACATTTCAGTGTTACTTTGACACCCAACTAAATGTTCACCACCCCACACAGGAAGTAAAACAAACAAGTTAAAGAAGAACTTAGTGCTTCTTAACATTTACTCACTTCCTCCCCCTCTGGTCTAGACATCTCAGGCAAACGAGAAAGGTAGTCAGCAATAAGGTTTTTCTTACCTGGACAATGCTGTACAGTGAACTGGTATGGCTGGAGGGCAAGACACCAGCGTAGTATTCGAGCATTCTGATGCTGCTTGGAGTGCATCCATTTCAATGGTCTGTGATCAGTTTGAAGAGTAAACTCTCTTCCAAGGAGGTAATACCTTAATGAGTCCACAGCCCACTTGATTGCCAGTCCTTCTTTTTCCACTGTGGAGTAGTTTTTCTCCCGGTCAAACAACTTTTTACTTAAGAAAAGGACAGGTTTTTCTTCACCGGCTTCTCCTTGAGCCAATACTGCTCCAAGGCCAACATTTGAAGCATCCACTTGTACAACAAATGGCTTGGAAAAGTCAGGACTCTGCAAAACAGGAGCTTGACATATTTGTTCACGCACAAAGACACAGAGTGGTTATGGAACGAACCACAGCAGCGTGCTTTCGAGACATTGAAGGGACACATGTCCAACCCTCCAGTACTCTCTTATTACAACGTTCATAAACCCGTCACACTCACCTGTGATGCTTCACAATATGGACTTGGTGCAGCGTGCATGCAGGAAGGCAAACCAGTAGCCTATGCTTCACGTACCCTGACAGACACTGAAACAAGGTATGCCCAAATCGAAAAAGAGCTGCTGGCTGTTGTTTTTGCATGCTCAAAATTCCACGACTACATCTATGGCAAACAGATAACCGTTGAAACTGATCATCAGCCTCTTGTGACAATAATAAAAAAGCCCATCCATGCAGCACCTGCCAGGCTGCAAAGGATGATGATGAGGCTGCAGAAATACAACATTAACCTTGTATACAAGAGCGGCAAACAAATGCACCTGGCCGACACACTGTCAAGAGCGCCGAGGAGCTGCACCACCCAACATGCAAATGAAGTGGATGATTTTGACGTGATGTCTGTGAGTTACATATCTTCGGCTCGTTTGGAGGAATTAAAAGAGCACACAGCTACAGATCCAACTCTCCAGTCACTCACCGGCATCATCAAACATGGATGGCCCGTCAAACTGCGTTCTCTTCCAAATGTAGCACATCCGTACTTTCCCTTTAGGGATGAACTCACTGTTGTCGAGGGCGTTGTAATGAAGGGGCAGAGAACTGTAATTCCCCTCTCATTACAGAAGACGTATGTGGACATACTTCACAGAGGACACCCAGGTGCTGAGGCCACCAAGCGCAGGGCAAGAGACATAGTGTTCTGGCCCACAATGACAAGAGACATTGACGAGGTAGTACAGACATGCCCGGCATGTAATAGTACTAAACCGCATCAACAGAAGGAGCCACTGCAGCTGCACCCCATTCCAGAGCTACCCTGGTCCATAGTGGCCACCGACATCTTTGAGTGGCATGGCAAACACTACTTGGTACTCGTCGACTCATACTCTGGCTGGTTCGAGATTGACCTGCTTCGTGATCTCACATCTGCTACAGCCATTGGGAAGCTGAAACGTCATTTTGCAGTCCATGGAGCACCTCACACTCTTATATCAGACAATGGCAGGCAGTTTACAAGCCAACGCTTTAAAGACTTTGCCAAACAGTGGGACTTCACTTTGGTCAAGAGCAGCCCCGAGTACCCTCAGTCCAATGGATTAGCTGAGAGAGCTGTTCGCAGTGCCAAAAGCCTCATGGAAAAGTCTTACAGAGACAAAACTGACATTTTTCTCAGCCTGCTGAACTTAAGGAATGTACCTCGTGATACCACACTGGGATCTCCGGCACAACGACTCATGTCGAGACAAACACGTACCACACTTCCTCTCCCAAAGGAACTGCTGGCACCGGACACGTGTGATCCTGAGGGCATCAGTGCTCAACTCCTCCACAAAAGATTGGCACAGAAGACGTACTATGACAGGACGAGCCGACCTCTTCAGCCACTGGAGAATGGACAAGTTGTCAGGCTACAAACACAAAAGGGTCATGACCGCATGGGAACCATCAAGGAAATGTGCTCTGAGCCCAGGTCTTATCTGGTTCAGTCGGAAGGACAAACCTATAGGAGGAACAGGAAACGCATCCTACCTGTGGCAGAGCCTCCTCCGTCTGAGTCTGATCCAGACGACTCTCTGGATCAGGGTGCTGGCCCTGTCCCAGGCAAGCCCATCGCCGTCACCGGACAAACGCGGCAGGAGGTGGACTCGGAGTATTATGGGGTCCAAGTTCCGGTTGCTAATCCAACCTCACCGGTGACAAACAAACTCTACACGACACGCTCAGGCCGTGTCAGCAAACCGAATCCCACGTATTCGGACTAGTGCCATTGACTGTGTATTTTGTTGCTATAGCCCTACAATGTGGCTGCATTGTTCATGTTGTTATGATTATTAAAAAAAAAAAAAAAGTTATCCAATCTA
>JBBPBX010059577.1:0-18368 GCA_038048925.1 Garcialebias charrua
ATTTCACAGTTTGTTCAACCAATGATAACCTTCAAACTACATCACAAAATGAATAACTCTATTTAATTTTTCTAATTGTAATACAAAAACTACATCACAAAATGAATAACTCTACTAAATTTTTCTAACTGTAATACACAAACACACTGAGCTACATCATCATAAGTATAACATAAGTGTAATACACAAACACATTAAGCTACATCATATATAGTTTTTGAGCAAGTCCTTTTTGACCTTTTTCTTAAATGTATACATTGATTTTGCATTTTTAACATCACTCTCCAGAACATTCCACAATCCAACTCCCTGAATTGAGGTAGACCGTCCCTTTAAGCTGGTTCTGAATTGTGGTTTGATGAATATCTCTGTCCCTTTGAGATTGTAATAACTTTGTCTTTTTATAAAATTTCTTTGGATATTTAAAGGTAATGTGTTATTATGAGCCCTATACATAACTGATAAAATACTATATTCTACCAATTCCTGGAATTTCAATAAATTTAGCTGAAGAAACAAGGTGTTTGATGGGTGACTGAAATGTTTTCTGGTGATTACTCTTACAGCTCTCTTTTGTAAAATAAAAACAGGCTTTGTAATTGTTTTGCACGCTTTTCCCCAAACCTCAATACAATAGATTAAATGTGGAACAATGATTGTGTTATACAACATATACAGAGCTTTATCAATTAAAAAATCCCTGACTTTATACAGTACTGCAATTGATCTAGCTATTTTTGTTTTAATGGAATTTACATGATGTTTCCATGTCAGTTTGTCATCAATGATAACACCCAGAAACTTCACTTCACTCACTTTACAGATCACAACATCTTCAATTTCAAATGGATCGTCAACAATTCTCTTTTTGTTACTGAATATCATGTAATTAGTTTTATCTAAATTCAAAGATAATTTGTTTAATTTAAACCAAGTTTGTATTTTTATAAATTCTGTTTTCATCATATCCAAAATCTGTTTTATGTCTTTACCCGAACAGAAAAATGTGGTGTCATCGGCAAAAAGAACACATTTAAGAAGTCCTGACACATTTACCAAGTCATTCACATATAAAATAAATAACTTTGGTCCAAGCACAGAGCCCTGAGGAACTCCACAAGTGATATCACGGAGGTCAGATCTAACATCATTTATTTGCACAAACTGTTTCCTATCTTTCAAATAGCTAGATACCCACTGTAATGCTGGTCCTCTAATACCATATTTATTTAGTTTTTCAAGGAGAATGGTGTGGTCAATGGTATCAAATGCTTTTTTTAGATCAACAAAAACACTAACACAGTACTGTTTATGATCGACAGCATTAGTTATTTGTTCCATTAAATCCATGAGAGCCATTGATGTAGAGTTTTTTCCTCTAAACCCATACTGACTGCTACTTAAAATATTTTGTTTATCAATAAATTGATCCAATCTGGTCACAAATAGTTTTTCTAGAATTTTTGAGAACTGTGGTAACAAGGATATTGGCCTATAATTATTGAATACACATTTATCACCATTTTTAAAAAGAGGAATTACCTTTGCTACTTTCATGTTATCTGGAAATATTCCTGTTGAAAAAGATAAATTGCATATATATGTAAACGGTTCAATAACATAACTCATTATTTCTTTTACGAACATCATATCCATGTCCACCCAGTCTTTTGATCTCTTGTCTGAGAGATTTTTTACCATTTTCATAATTTCCTCTTTGTTAGTTCCATTAAGAAAAATACTGTTGGTGCAACTTTTAATTGAATGACACACATTATTATCTACTTTTGGTATTTTAGCTGCAAGGCTTGATCCAATATTTACAAAATATTGATTAAATTCATTTACGATATCATTCTCATCATGTATTTCTTTGTCATCTTTCACAAAATATTTTGCAATGTTCGTTTTCGCTTTATGACTTTTTAGAACATCATTTATAACTCGCCATGTTGTTTTAGTGTCACCATTACTCTTGTTTAATAAATCACTATAGTATTCTTTCTTGCATTTTCTTATAATCATTACCAATTTATTTTTATATTTTTTATATTTTTCTTCAGCTTGTTGTGTTCTCGTTTTTAAGAAACATGAATACAAGTAATTTTTTTTACAAGCATTTCTCAACCCTTTAGTCATCCAAGGTTGGTCGACAATATTTCTTTTTCTACGATTTCTTTGCACACAATTCTTTTCATACAGAGCTTCTAAAATGTTCATAAATTCATCATATGATCTGTTAACATCATCAACATACACGTCCTTCCAGTTTTGCTTCTGTAAATCATCTTTTAATTGATCCATTGCTTTTTTTGATGTGTTTATTATTTTTTTCTTAATTGTAACTTCTTTTGTAATGTTTTGATCATTTCTGTAGATAGTGAAAACTGGTAAATGATCACTTAAATCAGTTGTTAAGATACCACCTGTCACATCCCCATTTGTTATATTTGTGAAAATGTTGTCAATTATCGTAGCACTATGAGTTGTAATTCTTGTTGGTTTTGATATTAACGGATAAAGATTTAAACTATACATTGAATTTAGAAATGTGCTGATGTTATTTGAATCTGTTTTATTTCCCAGGTCAATATTAAAGTCTCCACACAAGAAAACTTTTTTATTTAAACTCTTTTCCAATAGTTGTATGATTTTATCGGTGAATATTTCTATATTTGATCCTGGTGATCGATATACACAACTTATGGATATGTTTTTAGCATTTTCGTTTAATATTTCTATTGTTATTATTTCCATAAGATTGTCAACAATTATTGACATTTCATTAATTATTCTACATTTTATTTCATTTTTGACAAATAGAGCTACTCCACCACCTTTTTTATTGTTTCTGTTTAAATGATATAATTCATATCCTTCGATGTGAACATTATTTTTGTTTTCATCATTAAGCCATGTCTCTGACAGTGCTATTAATGTAAAAGTTCTGTTTAACTGTTTTAAATAATCTGTTATTTTGGATATATTTGCATTTATACTTCTACTATTGATGTGAATAATAGAGAGATCTCCATTTGTTATATTGATGTCATTAAACTGTTCTTCATTATAATATTCACAGTCTTTTATAGCAGGATAAAAATTTGCATCAACCACATCTTCAACATTGTATATTTTAAACTCTGAGTCTTCGTTTGTTGTTGTCATGTTTTAATGTATTTGTTTGTTTGTTCATTTTTGTCAATTTTTGTGTATGAACATGTGATAGTTATTGGTGATTTGTCATTTTTGAGCTCATTTAAATGTGTCTAAGTCTTTCAGATCTTTTAATACTTTAGCTTGAGAACTTTCCTGTACTTTGATCCATATGTTTCCGTTTCTTGTCCAAGTTTTGCTATTTGTTTGTTCTTTTTCAACAACCTTGCTTCACGTGCAATGTTTGCATTTTTTTTTGGTGTTCATTCATGTAGACATTAATAATAATAATAATACAGTAATGAATTCAATTTATAACGCACTTTTCATTAATGAAAATCTCAAAGTGCTACAAAGTGCAACATAATTAAATGTCAATAAAACAAGTAATAAAACAAGTAAAATCAATAACAGTATCAACTAAGATCAAAAGTAGAATCATGAGGAGGTAGAGTATGCTCGGTCGAAAAGAAAGGTCTTCAAGCCGCTCTTAAAGTCAACCACAGACTGTGGGGCTCTCAGACAGTCAGGAAGAGAGTTCCACAGGCGGGGGCAGCCACACTGAAAGCCCGGTCTCCCATGGTCCTTAATTTGGTTCTCGGAATGTGAAGGAGATTACTGTTCTGTGACCGCAGCGACCGGGTGGATGAGTATGGAATAAGAATATCCTTCAGATAATCTGGTGAAGCTCCATGTAAGCGTTGATGTGTAATGAGAGCAGTTTTGTACTGAACATTACCCTGTTTCTTTGTTTCCTTCCAATGAATCTGACGACTATTGATGGTTTAAGTTTGTTAGCTCTATTGGGCAGTGTGTAACAGATGGAAATGTCATCATGTTTAATGTTAATGTCTTTGCTACTTAAGAAAGTGACTACCTGATTCTCCAGAGACTACAGTTGTTCTGGTGGTCCTTCTTCACTCGTGTTAACGTCTGCAGTTTTTTCTGCCCATGTCCGGCGTTTAACTTCGAGTCCAGAAATTACCAGATTCTCGCCTCTTATGTATTGTTCCAAGTCATCACACTTTTGTTCCATTTGAGCTAACTTTCAAGTAAAAAGCCTTCTGCCCATTTAACTCTTTTTTCTGTTGTGTTATACATATTTATGTGTATGTGCATGTGTATGTATGTATATATATATATATATATATATATATATATATATATATATACTGTATGTGTATGTATGAGGACATACATATATGTACAAAGTATGTATGCATGTATGCATGCAGGTAATGTATGCAAACACACATTAGTCTTTGTTTTTGTTAGAGCTGTGTGTTCATGCCCAGAGTTTGATATCTTGACAAAACTACAATTTTTATTTTTAAGACTGTTTTTAAAATTACTCTGTTGTTAGATTTTAAAGGTTATTTCTGTTGCACAACTACTTTTACAAATAAGTTTGTAACTATTTACTTTTTCTTTTATTGACTTTATTCAATATTTACTTATATTACTATCCATCCATCCATCCATTTTCGTCCGCTTATCCGGGGTCGGGTCGCGGGGGTAGCAGCCTAAGTAGGGAAGCCCAGACTTCCCTCTCCCCAGCCACATGGAGCAGCTCCTCTGGGGGAATCCCAAGGCGTTCCCAGGCCAGCCGAGAAACATAGTCCCTCCAGCGTGTCCTGGGTCTTCCCCTGGGCCTCCTCCCGGTGGGACATGCCCGGAACACCTCCCCAGGGAGGCATCCAGGAGGCATCCTAACCTTATAATATTGCTAATAATATTACTTACAATATTTACTTTATTTTTTTATCCCTTTGATAATGAGATTAATCTTAATGAGTCTTTTGGGAGAGGGGAGTAGCGAGGGATTGTGGGGGTCTCAGATTGGCTAGGAAGTAAGAAGGGGAGTCTTTGAGGAAAATAGGTTAGGAACCACTGGCCTAGGGTGTCCTGGTGCCAAGAGCACATATGGACACCCTTTTGCTTGAACACAGTGTTCGTTATGGACAATCTAGGATGAGAACAGAAGTCCAATAACAGAACACCACTCGGGTTTGGATCAGGGCGGTCATTCCTCCCAACCACACCCCTCCAGGTCTCACTGTCATTGCCCACGTGAGCGTTGAAGTCCCCCAGCAAAACAAGGGAATCCCTAGGAGGGGAACTCTCCAGTACTCTGTCCAAGGACTTCAAAAAGGGTGGGTAATCTGAACTGATGTTTGGTGTATAAGCACAAACAACAGTCAGATACCCAACAGGAATTAATTTTCATCATATTAAACAAGCCAAACCTTGTAAGCTTGAAATGGACAAAGCTTTACTTTGGCCTTACACAGGTAATTATTATGGTCTATTTTCCAACTAAATAAGCATCTGGCCATCCATCCATCATCTTCTGCTTGTTCTGAAGTTGTATCGTGGGGGCAGCAGCTTGAGCAGGGAGGCCCAGACATTTCTTTCCACGGCCACCTCTTCCAGCCTTTCTGGGATGATTCCAAGGTGTTATATACACTATTTTTTATTTTAATTGCTTTTTATTGTTGTATATTATTGTCTGAACTGTATGTGTTGTCTGTCTAAAACAGGACTCTCTTGAAAATGAGTCCCAGTGACTCAGCGAGACTACCTCTACAATTAAAGGTTAAATAAAAATAAATCTTCTTCTTTCGGCTTTTCCCTTTTCAGGGGTCGCCACAGCGAGTCATCCTCCTCCACCTCACTCTGTCCTCTGCATCCTCTGTCCTCACTCCAACTACCTCCATGTCCTCTCTAACTGCATCCATATATCTCCTCTTTGGCCTTCCTCTGTGTCTTTTTCCTGGCAGCTGCATTTCTAACATCCTTCTACCAATATACCCACTGTCCCTCCTCTGGACATGTCCAAACCATCTCAGTCTGGCCTCCCTAACTTTATCTCCCAGTTGTTCAACATGTGCTGTACCTCTGATTATCTCATTCCTGATCTTATCCATCCTTGTCACTCCTAAGGAGAACCTCAGCATCTTCATTTCTGCTACTTCCAGTTCTTTCTCCTGTCTTTTTGTCAATGACACTGTCTCCAGACCATACAATATAGCTGGTCTCACCACTGTCTTGTAAACTTTTCCTTTGACCTTTGCTGACACCTTTTTGTCACAAATCACTCCTGAAACTTTTCTCCATCCACTCCATCCTGCCTGGACTCTCTTTTTCACCTCTTTACCACATTCCCCATTTTCCTGGACAGTGGACCCCAAGTACTTGAAGTCCTGCACCTTTGTGACCTCTGCTCCTTGTAGCCTCACTGTTCCACCAGCCTCCCTCTCATTCACACACATGTACTCTGTCTTACTACGGCTGACTTTCATTCCTCTTCTTTCCTCTCCAAGTTCTCTTCCACCTGTTCCCTGTTCTCACCACATATCACAATGTCATCTGCAAACATCATAGTCCATGGGGATTCCTGCCTGACCTCATCTGTTAGTCGGTCCATCACCAGAGCAAACAAGAAGGGGCTCAGAGCCGATCCTTGATGCAATCCCACCTCCACCTTGAAGCTATCTGTCACTCCTACAGCACATCTCACCACTGTCCTGCTGTCTTCATACATGTCCTGTACCAGTCTAACATACTTTTCTGCCACTCCAGATTTCCTCATGCAATACCACACCTCCTCTCTTGGCACCCTGTCATATGCTTTTTCTAAATCCACAAACACACAATGGAGTTCTTTCTGACCCTCTCTGTACTTCTCTATCAACATCCTCAAAGCAAAGATGGCATCTGTGGTGCTCTTTCTTGGCATGAAACCATACTGCTGCTCACAGATAGTCACCTCTTGTCTAAGCCTTCCTTCCACAACTCTCTCCCAGATCTTCATCGTGTGGCTCATCAACTTAATTCCCCTGTAGTTGCTACAACTCTGTACATCACCCTTGTTCTTAAAAATGGGAACCAGCACACTTCTTCTCCATTCTTCAGGCATTTTCTCACCCTCAAATATTCCATTAAAGGGGACCACATATTCAAAATTCACTTTTTAATGTTTTTTTACTCAACTTTGGGTATTTACTTCATAAAAAAACAGTCCTAAGGCCAAAAAAATGCACCCAGTGGTTTATTTACTCTAAGTAGATTTATTTATCTTTGATAAATACACTTCGTTTCCCACTTCCTGCGGTTTGTGACGTCACAAACCGCAGCCAACCACCTCAAACCTGAGTCCAGCCCCTCACCTAGCAACCCCTGGTTAGGCTCAACCCACTTCTGTATTAAACACATGACTGTTGTTTTTCATGATTTCATCTCATCTTTTGTTTATATGTTCTTAATTTCATGTGTACAGCACTTTGTTGCAGCTGTGTTTTTTTAAATGGCTTTATAAATAAAGTATAATTGTTATTTTTATGTTTTAGTTCAATTTTTAGTGTATTTGCGATCGCTCCCAACGCGCAGCCGGCAAAAATTAAACGAGCGGACCCCCGGCGTAGGGACCGGCGGCAACGGGACACTGCTTCTGGCGGATGGAGCGGAGCTTCAACTGTACAGCCTCGTTGCAGCCTCGCAGCAGCCTCGCAGCAGCGAGGACCTTCTCCTTACGGATTAATTTACGGGAGACACTTGGTGAACTTTGTGTTGTCTTGACTGGAACAGCGATAACTCCCAAAATCTCCGCGTGCAACGAGCGGAGCTGGCGAACACCGGAAGAGGAACAAGCTAACATTAGCTTCGGATTCGGGTGGTCTCATGCTAAAAGGAGCAGCAAATTGCGGCGCGCTCAGACGGGTTTCGGTAAGTTATCTTAAGCTAGCACTAACAGTAAGTCAAATGAGTAATAAAAAAAGAGCTAATTTTAAAACAACAACACATTACAGATACTGGCTGTTACAGAGGGCGTAAACAGATCGTTGAAGGGCGTGGACTTCAGAACTTGTATCAGAAACCGGTCGTTCAAAACGAAAGTTAAAAATGGCAGAATTAAAAAGGGTATAATTAATTATCTAAGAATTATTTTGTGTATTAAAATGAATTAATATTGTCAAGATAGCACACAGACATAACATAAAAAATTTAAAGACCTATATGTGGTCTCATTTAAATATTTGAGTCAAAAACCTCCCTACCACCTCTCCAAGACATTTCCAAACCTCCACTGGTATGTCATCAGGTCCTACTACCTTCCCCTTCTTCATTCTTTTCAGAGCTTTCCGGACTTCACCCTCACTAATCTTTCTCACTTCCTGGTCCACAGTTTCTATGACCTCCACTCTTCTTTCTCTTTCATTCTCTTCATTCATTAGCTCCTCAAAGTAATCCTTCCATCTTCCCATCAAACTCTCCTCACTTGTTAGAACATTCCTATTTCCATCTTTAATAAGCCTAACCTGCTACACATCCTTTCCAGCCTGATCCCTCTGTCTTGCCAATCGGTACAAGTCCTTCTCGCCCTCTTTAGTATCCAGTCTCCCATACAACTCATTGTACGCCCCCTGCTTTGCCTTAGCTACTTCCCTCTTTGCTCTGCGTCCCATCTCCTTATATTCCAGTCTCCTCTCTTCAGTCCTCTCACTGTCATATTTCTTCTTGGCTAATCTCTTTCTTTGAACCAGTTCCTGCACTTCACTATTCCACCACCAGGTTTCCTTATCATCCATTCTCTGTCCAGATGACACACCAAGTACCTTCCTACCTGTCTCTCTAATTACTGTTGCTGTAGTAGCCCAGTCACTTGGAAGCTCTTTCTTACCACCCAGAGCCTTTAACAGCTCGTCTCTGAATTTCTCACAACATTCTTCCTTCTTTAGCTTCCACCATTTGGTCTTCTTCTCTGATTTTACTCTTTTTCTCTTCTTCGCAACAACAGTCATTCTACACACAACCATCCGATGCTGTCTGGCCACACTCTCCCCTGCCACAACCTTACAGTCTCCAATCTCCCTCAGGTTTCCTCTTCTACACAGAATGTAGTCGACCTGTGTACTCCTTCCTCCACTCTTATAGGTCACTCTATGTTCCTCCCTCTTTTGGAAATAGGTATTGACTATAGCCATTTCCATTCTCTTGGCAAAATCCACCACCATCTGTCCTTCCTGGGAATACTCTCTATCACTTCATCCAAATCTTTCCAAAATTTATCTTTCTCCTCCCCATCACATCCAACCTGTGGAGCATAACCACTGACTATGTTTAGCATCAGACCTTCTACTTCTACCTTCAGACACATCACCCTATCTGACACTCTCTTCACCTCTACTACATTCTTTGCCAACTCCTCCTTCAGGACCACCCCTACTCCATTTCTCTTTCTATCCACACCATGGTAAAACAGTTTGAACCCTGCTCCAATACTGTGAGCCTTGCTGCCCTTCCACTTGGTCTCTTGGACACATAAAACATCTACCTTTCTTCTCTGCATCATGTCAGCCAGCTCTCTACCTTTGCCTGTCATTGTCCCCACATTTAGAGTTGCAACCCTCAGTCCTACATTCTTCACTTTCCTCCTCTCCCTCTGTCTCCTGACACGTTTCCCTCCTCGGGGTCTTCGACTAACAGTAGTACAATTTCCGCCGGCACCCTGTTTGTCAACAGCACCGGTGGCGGACGTTGTTAACCCGGGCCTCGACCGATCCGGTATGGTTTGTTAAATAAAAATAAATAAATACCGTAAATCTTTGTGTTATGTGCTTTTAAGCGGCTGGCTACTTTTTATTTCTTTTGTGAAAATAAAATCTTATCTTCTTATCCTAATGACATGATGGAATCATTTGTGTTTTTGTACACCTGAACTTAGATTTAAATAAACTTAGAATCTCGTAAAAACCTGACCATTTTTATGTAAAACTATAGACTTAAAATGGGGTGGATTTTTTTGTTTCTCAAGACTGTGTATTTTTAGTTTTTTCTGATATTTGTTATTTACAAATATCAACTTGTCAATACAATCACTATACCATCTAATTAAACCCATGAGAGCCTATTTGAGCTAGTTTATAGTGCAGACTTTAGGGAGAGTCCAAGATTCAACCATCCCAGCCTGAACTCTATTGCATCCTTTAAAACTAAACGTAGCACCTTTTGTTACTAGTTTTCTAATCTTCTGCATCTTCAAACTAAAGAATCATCAGAGACAGAGTGGAGCAGATCGTATTGTGAGTGAGTTACATAATAACATTTAGGGTTACATAAGCAC
The DNA here is from genome assembly GCA_038048925.1 of Garcialebias charrua. Lineage (NCBI taxonomy): Eukaryota > Metazoa > Chordata > Actinopteri > Cyprinodontiformes > Rivulidae > Garcialebias > Garcialebias charrua. The sequence continues at coordinate 10,280 of JBBPBX010059577.1, forward strand.
CTCCTGTCAGGTTAGACAAGTTTATTTCATAAGCAAATGCCTCATTTATAGGGTTTTGATAGATTTATTGCAAAACACACAGTAGGAAAATGTGCTTAATTCAAACATGTTATATTTTGCAGGTCAGAAATAGAGGTTATTTTATCAAATATGTTTGTAAATCAGTTGTAACTTGTTTAAAGCAGTAAAATTCTTTCAAGCTTAAGTTACCCAGTTGTCTAATACATCTCTGCATTTTTCCTCACAGTTAGTTGACTTTCAAGGGTAAATGGCATAGCTTAAACAGCTTTTAACACAGATCTGTTAGGGCATTGAGTAGGCTTTGAAGATTACTGTTAGCTACTTTCACAAAAAAATGCAGCTCACTATCTGTACATTTTTGTGTTTGCTACAATGTAGTAGCTGCAGCAGCCATCTAGTCAAGTCCAACAGTTAATTAGCTGTATACAGATATCCAGTGATTTCTTTTGAAGAGTTTAATTGAAATCTGTCTGCTGGTTCAGAGGATAGTTTTGCTAACAACAAAAATAACATTTTGCTAATCCCTGTTGAATTTAGAATTGATTTTAAAATGTTGGTCTTAACTTTTAGAGCTTTAAATGGACAGGCCCTCCAGTACATCACTGAAATGTTGATACCTTATTCTCCAGCCCGCACCCTTCGGTCTTCAGAACTGAACCTTCTAAAGGTCCCTAAGACCCGGTTTAAAACTCGGGGTGACTTTTCCTTTCAGGCCGTAGCCCCCCGGCTGTGGAATGCCCTGCCCCTGTCTCTTCGTGTGACCGTCTCTGTTGATTCCTTTAAAACGCAGCTAAAAACACTTTTATTCAGACAAGCTTTTAGTTAAATGCTTTATTTTAGTGTTTTTATCAGATGTGTTTACTGTTTTTATTAATCAGCTGTTATTATTGTTATTTTTTGTTCTATTTTACACTTTTATTTTGTATTTTGTACTGCACTTTGGGATTGTATCGATGATAAGTGCTACATAAATAAAATGTACTTACTTACTAACAAACAAACATACAGATAGAGGTAATTTCACAATTGCATGTCTTTCACAGCAGCAGGTGTGTGTCATACTATACTACCCACACTAACATTGGTTAAAAACAAAAAACTTGTGAGATACTAAACAACCTTACAATATTAATAAAATGCCAACACAGTTGTGCTGGTTTCTCATTAATTTTGTTCCCAGGAGTGCAAAACAAGCTGGGAGTGGGTCCACATCATTTAATTTGTACACACTAATGCACAAAATAGTGCAGACAAAAGCAGAGTTTGCACACTCTTCTGGGCAGCACAATAATTAGTGCATACACAGCGAGAACAGTACTTTGACCACATGAGTAAAACAAACAATGTTGTTTCAAAGCAGAGTTTGAGCCAAAATGTTCTGTCTTCATGTCTGGATCATCTGCTGTCACACCAGTGAGGAATGAACTGTCTACAATCTAGAATATTTCAATGCTTCGGTTGAATTTTGAATAATGTAGATAACATTTCCTGCATTCTAGTGTATTGCACAAACATTTTTAAAAAATTGCTTCAAATACTCTGACTGCACGACAAACAGCTTCATGAGCTGAGCTCATCGTCTGTTTTATCAGTTCGGTGAAAGCTCAGATAACTCCTGCAGTGATTCACACATCAGTTTGTTCACAACAGCACAGGAACTTATGCCTAGTGCAAAATATTTAATTATATTTTTGTGTTTTAATAATAATAATAATAATAATGAATTCAATTTATAACGCGCTTTTCATTAGTGAAAATCTCAAAGCGCTACACACATTGAATGCTACACACATTCATACACCGGTAGCGGCAGACTACCATGCAAGGTGCTTTCCAGTCCTACCGGGAGCAACTCGGGGTTAAGTGTCTTGCCCAAGGACACAACGACACATGGTGTGGGGAACCGGGATTCGAACCGCCAACCTTCCGATCGGGGGACGACTGCCATTACCACTACGCCACGGCCGCCGTGGCCACGCAATTTTATTATTTTATAATAAAATTGCCCATGACTTTGAACTTTTAGGGGCAAAGGTTTTTTGAGCAGAAGAAAAATGTGAAGATACAGCTCTGATGTGATATTAGAAAGCTTGTTAAAATTATAGTTTTATTTAGTTATAGTTTTATAGTCAATCTTTGTCAGACGGGTTGAAAAATATGCAGTGTAATACTTCAAAATGCACAGATACGGCTGCACACCTCCACCTGTCTGCTCCAGAGCACGTAGCTGAATTGCTTTGTTCTTCACCAGCAAAGTAGAACTGATCTGCACATGCACCTAGCAGAAACTGAAACTAACCACTTGTGTATGTTGACCTGCGTCAAGAGTGAGTCATAGACTGATGTGGTAGAGAGAATACAGTGATTTTTCAAAATAAAACTTTTTTCCCCTTCTGTGCGGCCAGGTACCCATTGATTGAGAACCACTGCTGGCTGGGCCACAGTGTAAAAGATGCAACAACAAAAAAGAGATCTTACAACGTAAACCGTAACATACAATGACATCATAATACATTCATGCATAGAAGTTCAACAAAGGTGGTGAGTTGTCCGTAAACACTCCAGAGTTCCAACGTTCTAATATGATGGTACAGTGTCTATCAGCAGCACAATTCTGATAAGGCCACAGATGTCCTCGGGCAGGCAGAGCTTCTTAGTTTATGTATCCTCCAGGAGCAATTTGTGAAAAGTTGGCCAGCGGGGAGGCCAAATTCATATAAACAACAATTGTTTTGGGCAGGCAGACTACTGATTTCATATCAGACTTCAGTTCTGCTGGTACACTCACTGACAAATCCAAACAGCCAGATCCGAGGATATTCCACCGGTCTGTGCTTATTAGCCTTCTCCAAGGTCAAATCCTTTATGCCGGCAAATCCTAACTGCAAGTGGCCCACGATTCTCAGAAATTGCGTCCAACTTATGGTTCAGCTTGCAAAGCATATTAGTCTGAGAGCTCCAAGCAAAGAGTAATCGTTCATATAAGGCTGACAGTTTTACTACTGCCCAAACTGCTGCTGACGTGTTCCGTGTTAGCCGATAACCCAGGTATCCGCCGATTCCAAAAAGCAAGAACCCTGTTATTGTCATGTTTCTGTGCCCAACTGCGCATGCCATGCTTTGTTCCCCCTTCATGCCACAGATCTCTTGTTTTCATGTTTCTGTTTATCCATTCATGTTTTGATGAGTCATGCTATGCTCCTGCCTCTTTCTCTCACTCTGCAATCAGGCTCATGCTTTACACCTGCTCAGATCCCTATTGAAGCTCCTGGTCCACAGTCCTCAGTGCCAGATTATTGAAAGCCTAGAGCCAGTAAATGTCCATCTTTGCCTTAGTCTTGTTGTTTCGACCCACGCCTGTTCTCTGGATTCCTCGCCTTGCTCTTCCCCTGCCTGTTCTGGAAGCCTTGATCTGACCACGGTACCGACCCTATTTTTGATCATCCTGACTACGCCTCTTGGATTATCCTCTGGTCTAGTTTGCTTGCCCTCTGATCTTTGGTTCTCGACCCAAGCCTGCCCTTCTCGATTTCTCTGCTGCACAATCCTCTAACTAACACTCTGCTCTGCCGTCCCAACTCTCTGCTGGTTTTCAGCCCGTGACATCATCATCCTCAACCAAATTAAGGATTCATCCCAGCTCTCAGCTGTGAAGGTTAGTGACTGCTCCTATTATTATTATTATTAATATTATTATTACTATTATTATTATTATTATTATTATTATTATTATTATTATTATTATTATTATTATTATTATTATTATTATTATTATTATTATATTATTAATAATAATAATGAATTCAATTTATAACGCACTTAATAATAATAATATTATTAATATTATTATTATTATTATTATTATTATTATTATTATTATTATTATTATTATTATTATTATTATTATCATCATCAAGACCTTCACAGTCCGTCTGAGTTTTCTAACCCACGTATCTCTGCAGATTGGATCCGGTCCCGGAACTAGACCTCCACCAGTGGCGTCTTGTTAATACATCTTAAACTATTCCTGGTGTTTTTGTGTCGTGCACGAATCCAACAATCAATCCTTGTCAGTTATCATAAATCCACTTATGTTAGTCTTCTACGTCCTCAACAGACAGGCACACCATCTTCCAAACACCTCAGGAATCCATAACATATCCAGCAACGTGTGTCCCTTCAGGGCATGAGGGCTCTCCTAGACACTGTCTTATGGTAGGAAAAAAAACGATTGCATTGACTAACCAGCTGACCAGATGCATGATAACTTTTGATTCAGAAGATATCAAGAGAGATCTGAGTAGGTTCACAGGACGAGAGCAAAAAAGCAGGAGGGAGGGAGGAGCGGGTGAAAGTGAACGTCTTTGTCGAGAGCGAAAGAGAGAATGTGCTACTAATAATAATAATAAATTCAATTTATACCGCACTTTTCATTAATAAAAATCTCAAAGTGCTACAACAATAAAACAAGTGATAAAATCAAGTAAAATCAATAATATCAACTAAGATTAAAGACAGAAACTTGTGGAGGCAGAATAGGCCTGCTTAAAAAATAAATAAATAAATAAAACAAGTGATAAAATCAAGTAAAATCAATAGACATATATATGACATATTATGTTACAGAAAACAAAATGAAAAAGAAAAACGATCTGTTTTGAACAAATAACTGCAGCGACATGTCAGCTGCAAAGATAAAATCTTGAATTTTGTCATTGTTGTTGCTATATTGTTATAAATATTCTACTCGCAGAATTTCTCAAGATATAGTGAATTATAGATTTGCACATTCTGGTGAAGATTCTCAGTCATCCAGGACATGATAAAATCAAAAAAAGCATTCAATACAGAAATAATTGAGAATGAATTGAGAAATCTCCTCGGATGAAGAGTGAAACGTCTTCTGTTACAAATAAAGTCCACTTGTTTCTGTATTCAACGCTTTTTTTATAGATTTGCATGTTGCATCGTGACAAGAAGGTCCTGGGTTCAGCACACATCTAGGATCTTTCTGAAAAGCATTAGCATATTTTTCCTATGTGTGAATGAGTTTTCTTCTGGTTTTCAGGTGTGAGTGAGAGTGTAAATGATTATCTGTCTCTGGTCTCTTACAGGCCCTGTGATGGTCTGACAACATGTGATTTATGCCTAATGACCTCAACATATAGGCACCAGGGGCCTCATGTACAAAGACTTGCGTGGACTTCTTACTGAAAAGTTGCGTACGGTCAAATCCAGAAAACTGCGTACGCACAAATAAATCCAGATGTATCAAACTGTGCGTACGCCGCAATCCACGCACATTCCTTTTGTACATCACAATCAACGTGGAATTGAGCGCACATGAGAGAGTGGCCGACTCCGCCTTTGACACGCCTCCATATAAATATGCAAATTCATTTAAATATGCCCTGCACGTTAGGAATGTCGTCTTTGCTCTATTGCAAATCATGTCGAAACGTGGAAAAAAGAGTAACTTCACGGACTGTGAACTGGAGACACTTCTGAGTGACGTAGAGAGGCACAGAAAAAGGTTTTGTTTGGCAAGCTCAGCGCACAACAAACCGTCCACTTTTAAACGAGAAGTTGACCAAGCTATTCTAACATGCCTAAATTGCTGGAATCGAACCCACGACTCTGGGATCAGCCGCTTTTTTCCCCTCTTTCTTCCCCCCTTTCTTCCCCCTCTTCTTCCCCCTTCTCTCCTTTCTTCCCCCTAAACAGACTATTGTTCCCCAGCTTTGGCACAGTGGGTAGCGTGTTCACCTTCCGTCCCAAAGATCATTAGTTCGATTCCCGCATGGTACAACGTTCTTTCTTTTTTTTTATTCATTCCAGATTTAAAGAACACAAGAAAACTATTTAGAAAGAACAACATGAAATGAAACAATACATGAAATGAAGGAAAAAGAGGATTTCTTGTGGGTTTTTTAAATAGTTTTCTTGTGTTCTTTAATTCTGGAATGAATTAAAAACAAAGAAAAACGTTGTTTTCATTTAAATATACCCTGCAACAGAGGAATGTCGTCTTGTCCCATCATGCATCACGTTCTTCAACTGCTAAAACAGCTAAAAATGAACAGCAAACAAGAATTTAAGCTGTGCAGAACTATTCAGTCTTTCTGTTTTTTATATTTTTTGCAGGTTATATTCTGATTGCGTCCATGTGGATGTAATAATTGTTAATCATGTGTGTTTGGGTGGAAATAATAATTATTTCCCCATCATGAACAGTTTCCAGAATCACCTGTAAGTGTCGCCAAAGGAACAAAAACCACAGAAACGTGCGTACGCCAACACTGGAGCTGCCGTGGCGGTGCGCACATTTCCACGTTCAGTTCTGTTTTGATACATACGGAGTTTTGCGTGGATAATGGCGTACGCACGGTTTTTGTGCGTACGCACCGTTGATACATGAGGCCCCAGGTTCCTGCAAATATGCAAGAATTATGTGGGAAAATAGATTGAGAATATAGAATAATCTGAAAACATTTAAAATAACCCCAATCAATAACAATAAAGTTGTACCAAACACTGCAATGTTGACAAACCGGTGTACAGTTGGAAAAAAATCACTAAAAAAACATCTTGCAGTGCACACAAAGCTTGTAGCTCCATTTTCCAAAATAAAAATAAATAAAAATCCAGCACAGATAGATATTTAACACATAAGAGTAAGAATAACTTGATTTTAAAAGAATGTAAATTTACTAGCTAAAAAATATTCTGCAAAAGATCTACCGTACGTCTGATGAGCAGTTGAAACCTTATGCTGTCCAAGATATATGTTTTAAACCACGATGCTTCATTCCTGTTTGCAATAAATTTTATGCTGCCCGTGTGTTTGTGTATTTACCTGGCAAAGAAATCTGGAAAGTTCTACACTTGCCAGATCCACTAATTCACCCACTAATCCTCCTAGTCCAGCTGCTATGCCAGGTTCTCTGGTCAAAGAGGTTCCATACATTTAGTATCCTCACTCACAGCATCCTAGCTGTCTGTGACACGCTACATTAGATAAAACTGTCAATCAATAAACAAGTTTTTATGTTTTCTCAACAAGTAATGTGCCAAGCCATGCATGAACACTCTGTTATGACATTTCAGTATGACTAACAACAGTGTTCATGATCAATGGCCTTAATTGTTTGTGCGAGCGCAGCCTGCAACATTATGTCAATAGACGTGTCGTAGATTAACACCAGCACGGTAGTTCATGTAAACTAAACTGAGAGTCAGTCAAAACAAACCAGCAATCATTCCTGCAGAGTGAGTGGCTGTTTGTTCTTGCAGATTCTCTGTACTCAGAAGCCATGTCTAGTTTTTATTTTAACCTTGTGCTCAGCTAAATAACAGTCAAAAGTTCACCAAACTATACTAAAATAGAGCAAACATTACAGTCTGAACTTAATACTTTTTGTTTTTATACACATTTTTGTATTTACAGTAGTTTTTGAACTGTTAGAAATTGCAACGTTGGAACTGGTTTATTGAATACATGTGTAGATGTATCTTCCTTACCATTAATTTGAGAGTTTTACATTTCACACAGGCAGCATAACAACTTCCAAACAATGGTATTGACCTTTGCAACAACACTGAGCAATGGAAATGTGACTGTTGGTGTTTCTGCTGTGTCCACATGTATTTTGTCAATAACTGCAGAGGACAGGCAAATTCTATTTGTTGCAATAAACAAAATGCTGAGTGCTCTTTTAACTAAACATTATTAATAGTGTACATACAGAGGGGTCACATGTTTGTAATGAGATGGTCCAATGTGTGCACTTTTAGTCTCTTGGGTTCCTTATCTAAACATACAGTCCTTTGAGCTTATAGGAGAAAACGGCAACAACAACAAAAGTTCAATGGTGAGAATTTGATGTCTCCCAGAGGGGAGTAAGAGACTGCACAACTGCATTAGGGGCATGCTGGAGGAAAATAAGTGCTTTATTTCTCAAAGTAATCATACCACAATAATGTAAGCAAAAATGGTCAAGATAAAAGACACAGAAACACACACACACACACACACACACAGAAAAGAAATACACACACACACACACAT
>JBBPBX010059579.1:0-14975 GCA_038048925.1 Garcialebias charrua
CTGCTGTTCATTGTTCTTTAGTTTTAGCAGGTCGCTTTTGTAAATGAGCCCATGAGGTTCAAAAGATTTACCTGACTAAATAAAGGTTGAATGAATGAATAAATGTTTAGGAGGACAACTGTCAAGTTGTGTTCTGAAACTCCAAGACAATCTACCATCTGAGGTTTATAAGAAAAAACATCAAACATCCATCATCTTTACCTGCTTCTTCCATTGTGGGTTTACAGGGGTCACTGGTGCCCATATCCAACAATCACTAGAGGGGTGGGGGACACCAGGAGAGGTCTACAGTCCATCACAGGGATACAGAGACAAACAACCACAGCACTTACTCTAAGGACAATTTAGAACCACTTATCTAACATGCATGTTCTTGGTCTGTGAGAAGAAACTGGAGAACCCGGAGAAAACACTCGCACAGAGAGAACATGCAAACTCCGCCTAAGAAGGTCCCCAGCTGGGATTTGATCCAGCGACCTTCTCGCTGAGAAGCGGCTGCTCTACCAATTGAGCCATGGAGCCACACACATCGCAAACATGGGACAAAATGAGTCCAGTTGAACTTCTGGTCATGATTTCTTGAAAAGGAGTGTGCGATAAACTATATAAAGTTGTTGGTTTGGGAGAGATCCTTTCAATACTTGATGACATCATCAAACAAAGTAATTTTGCCCAACTAACTAAAATATTTGAACATAATAAATTTTACCAGCATGAAAGTTTAAGTGGTAAAGTTTAAGATTAATTAAAAACAATGATAAGTGACAAATGTAGAAGTTGTTCACAGAAGAGGTGACGTCATGTGAAGCACAATCTCTGTGAGCAGCGACTGATGATGACTTGTTGGGAACATTTTAAGGGAGTCTTCAGAATGTTTCGCAGTGTTTGCAGAGGTTCTCAAATTCTTCACGTAGGTCTCAAAGGTTTTCAACCTTGTTGCTTTAATTCTGAACATGTGTGAAAAGTTTGTGCAACAATTCTTTTGGCAGTACAGCTCTTCAAGCTCATCTCTAGAGCCATTTTTGATACCTGCATGGGACTTTTTCTCTGAAAGAAAGCATTTTCAGGTTTAGCACAATGGTTTTAAACAGTTTTTTTTTATGGTGCAAAACTGCTTTTCTGGATATTGAAAGGTATTCAAACCCAGCAGGACTCTCAGACAGAGACTGGTCCACCCTAAGGACAAAACACCCACACACAAACAGAGTGGCGTAGTGTATGTGGTCCAGTGCAGCGAGGACTGTCCAGACTTATACATTGGAGAAACTAAACAGCCTTTTCACAGACGCATGTCCCAACACAGGAGAGCAACCTCCTCTGGACAAAACTCAGCTGTTCACCTCCACCTCACGGACAAGGGACACTCTTTTGAGGACCAGAATGTGCACATTTTGGACCGAGAGCACAGATGGTTTGAGAGAGGTGTGAAGGAAGCTGTTTATGTAAAAAGAGAGTAAAACCTTCTCTTAACAGAGGAGGAGGTCTCAGATTCCAACTTTTAAAAACGTATAATGCAGCTTTAGGACTGATTCCCAGCCAGTTTTCACACCAGATGGGAACAGAGGAGCCTCGTCTGTGAATTAGACTAACAAAGACCTTAAAGGTTGGCTGACATGATTTTTGAACTTTGCATAAATTGTTACAACATATATATCCTTTATCATTCAACTATCTTCGTTGTTGCAAACAAAATGATAATTTAATGAAAATTTGTTTAAAAAGTGAGTTTAAAATTTGCGCTGTGTTTCTTCACGGGACATCCGGGTACTTCCGCTTGCTAATTTTGTGACGTCAGCGCAGGAATGTCTCCTAGAACGCCCCTTTTACATAACAATAGCGCACAATATAGAAACCGACGAATTTAGCAATCTAAGTTTAGATTTGAGCGATTTGTCTTCAGTTTGGGAAGCAGAAGTTAGTTCAGGGGGTTGAACAAGAAACAGCAGGTTCTGCCTTACCGTTCAGGTGGAGCGAGGGGGACAGCTTTGTTTGTTTTGTCCAGTCTTGAGAAGTATTTCATCTTTCGGGAAAGTGAAAAGGCTCACTTGTTCACTGATGATATTAGAACACCCAAATGCGACACAACGTAATGGCATTTTTCAAGTTATACAAAAAAATAAAAATAGGCAAACGTGCAGAAAATGAATCTGCGTTCCTGCACAGCCGCAGACTGAAATTTCTGCGCTGACGTCACAGATGTTGCATTCGTGTGTAATCGGATTTCCCGTGAATAAACACGGCGCGAAGTTTAAAATCACCTTTAAATCAAAATTAAATTGATTTATCATTTTGCTTGTACAAATGAACATATTTGAATGTTACAACATATATATGTTGAGCAATTTTATGCCTAGTTCAAACATCATGTCAGTGGACCTTTAAGAAACCCCTACTGTTAAGGTATGAGGTGTGATTTGTCAATCTACATAGGTATGGTGTATCTTTTTTGGTGTATCGTTTTTCCTACTCCCTGCTTGCTTTTCGTCTCGTCTGCGACCCTTCAGCGCTCACTCGAACCAATATGGAATTAATCAATTGGGCTGTTTCTTCAATGGATAAGATTTTTTCCACGAAGCGGACCGTGTCAGGAGAAGCTGTCTGTCCCTCCGACACACACGCGGCTGGATACGTGCTGGACTCGTGGGGTCAGTGGCAGCCCATGTGTCTGTCCGTTCTGAGTGTCGAAGACGTGGAGGATTTGTGGATTATTGGATTATTGGTAGCAACTGCTCTGTTTTTTGGCGTAACCGGAGTTGTTTGTTATCGGAAGCTGAGGGAGGCTTCGGCGGCTATCAGAGCGCTGTCGGGACTGCCTGATCAGCAAAATTCTCTGAACCGGGTCGTGGGCTCCTCATCCCAGCTGCTGTATGAGCTCAATCGCACGATTGGTGCAGTGGTGGACCACCGTGCACCTGCTGTCCGTTTTGGGACTTGTTTGCAGCCACCCAGGATCGATCAAGGGACAGGTGGAAGCTCATGAAAGCGGGGCAGAGCAGAACCACATATTTGGATTTCTTTCGGCCATGAAACAGCACCCACAGACTTGGAGGCGGCAGTGGAAAAGAACACTGTGGTCTATTTGGATAACAAACAAGAACATTATCTGGCTTCTGCACATGTCCTTGAAAAGCGGGCTGTGGGAATCCATTCTCCCAGAGTGAGGAGCTGAAGAGCCCCCCCCCTCCCCCTCCCCAGAGATTTCTGTGAAGCTTCAGATAACACCCAGCTGCACATCTGCTGAACTCTGTGCTTGTCTGAAATTAATCATAGACCCAATCTCCTTGCCTGCCGTATTTCCTTTGTTATTGTAACTAAATGTGCTCTGATATGGTTTTTACTGAATCACGCGGTGTCTTGAAGACAAAATGTGATTCATCTTTTTTTAATATCAATGCTGTGAATCCCAGTGTTTCTGCCTGTTTTTCCTGCTTTTGACCTTCATCTGGAGACAGATTGGGCCTGGCCGCGCTAAGAGCATATCAATGTGTTGAATAAACATGTCGTGTGTTGATAAAACATATCGTGTGTTGATAAAACATGTAATGTGCTTTGTTTTGCTGCAGCTTTTGCACTCATTTCTCTTCTGGATGCCTGCAACTACATACTTACGTTGTAATCGGTGAAAATTGATGCAATGTTAATAAACCTCCTTGATTCCTTGATTCCTTACCTCAGCCTTTAAAACCTGAACCCCACTCTCTGCACTTTGAATTGAGAAAGCTCCTCGGATAAATTTCCTCTTTCATTTTGAAACGTAACGGTTTCTAAACAAACTGAGATGGGTGGAGAGGGGTAATGATATGTTGCATTTTGCACAACTTAGTTTTGCAAGCCATAAATGTAAAAATAATCTGATTTGTTACAAACATGGCTTCTCAAAAACACACAACTTGATGATGGTCACTTGGTCACGTCCTTGGGATTCAGAGAACTGAACATGTGTTTTCTCACAAGTCAAGTTCAAGTCACAAACTCATCTCCAACCGTCACAGCGCAGTAAGGTGTGAGTTTAAACTGTGTTTCTAGTTTTCTAATGACCAGGAGAACTTTGTAAATGTTTCACCTTCACTGTGCAAACTGTGCATTTGGCAGTTTGTAATCCTGAGTAAAAAAAAAAAAAAACAGGGTTCAAGAATTATTGTCCAGTTGAACTTGTTGCTATCTTCCAACATGACGTATAGCTTTATTTCACTTTATGCAGATGATTATTATGAAATACTTCAGGTTTCACTTGTTTTAATGCTTCAAATACTTCCATCAGACTCTGCAAAAAACAATAAAGCATGCTTCAAATATGGGAAGCACTGAAGATAACACATAATAAGTATGTTTCTGCATGCTCTCTGCATTTGAAACTTTATTTGGTTTATTAGTACCTCACTTAGTTTTACTTCAGAACTTGACCACAAAATGCTCCCCATTCTGCAGTGTTACCACATCTCCAATAAAAAGTCTTTAACGGTTCGTTCTTCAGGCAACAGGTGCTGCAGAAAGTGTTTTCTGGACATCTCTTGTGCTTCTGATTTAGACATTAACAGTTCCATTGTCATGCAGTCTCCAAGGGTGGGTATAAATAACGCAGCCCTGGATGGGAATGTTGGAGCGCCGGTACGGTTCGTGGCAAGTACAAAGTCCACACCTGGCCCTGGAGTGAAATCAAATCTATCCTGAACTCTGTCTCTCCTCTCATTTTGCCTGAGCGGTTTACTGTGAGCGGGGTTCTGGGTCAGGAGGTAGAAGGAGTGATTTGGGTTCAGGTCAAACACATGGACAGCTTCACACAGTAATGGGTTTCAAAGCTGTTGCATCACTTCGGTTCAAGTGGAATTCTTCTTCTTCATAAACGTCACCACCTCCAACAAAGACGTCTGCAGGCTTGTTAAGCCACAATTTGCTCAGAGCTTCTTTTTTTTTTTTTTTTTAAGTGTTTACAGTTTAAAAGACCTCACCAGTAATGGGCTTTAATCACAAGCCATTAAACTGCTTTCAGTGCATTAACACCCTCTAAATCCTCGGTAAGTCATTGTGATTTTTCAGAAGATCAATAAACCCATTCCTGTTGGTTACGTTTTAGCTTGTCCGCATCAATCAGCTCATTGCTGATTAAATCACAGCACGTTATCTCTCTGGGATTTATCTCAGCTAAATTGAGTTTCTATCACCGTTCAGTTTGCAGGAGACGGGCAACGCCTGGTGAGAGAAAGAAAAAAAATCGTTCATTAACCTCTGACCTGAGAGGAGAGTCAACTGAATCGCTCCACTGTTTTTTCTCCACGCTGACTGATTTGCAGCTAAAAGTAAATTGATGATTTACACACTGCAGATCAGGTTTTATGAACCTGCGTTGTGGTTTGATGCAGCCACTTGATCAGCTGATGAAACAAGGTGCAAAGATCACCCGAGGTCTCAAATGCATATCTTCAAGAGGAAAACTGTCTGTGCCCGTTTTTCTTTTTGACTGTAGGTGTAGAAAATATGACAAAAGTCAAGACAACTTGAGCGTAAGTTATGGAGTGTGACCTTCTCAAAGGAATGGACATGTGGATCATCTCGTTTGTCTTTTTGGTTCCAAGCTGTCTTCACGTTTAAGCATCAAAAAGTTGCAGACCTTCTTCTTTCAGCCTTAGTTTGATGTCTTTAGCCAGCAAAGGTGATGAATTGCATTTCTTTCTGTGCTCACATGAACATTTTTATAAGCCTGCATGTTCCTAATTTTTAAGATGTTACCTGATTCAAACGGTGCTATCACAAGGTACTGAATCATTTACAGAAGAAAAAAAAACATGGTTTAATTTTTTCCAAGATAAGTTTTGAGAAGCATGAAAGAAATCATTAAAAAAAAAGACTTGAAGACCAGAGAGGGCCAAAATATATTTGAACAAAGCTGCACCGATCAACATTCATGAGTCAGAAAAGCTGGAATGTAAACCCTCAAAGGTATTTCACCTGACTTTTAAAGCATTTCTCTCAGTATTGATTGTGCTGCCAATGGAATTTTTGAAATATGAATCATAATGTGATTCCCTTTTCCTGCACAGTAGCAGTAAACACGACCAGGCTGCCCCGGGATCTTTCTCTCTGACATTATTAGGAGCTACAACTGTGTGAGACTCAACATGGTGTAAAAACAAACCAAATGTCAACACTCCTGCCCGAGCGCCTCTGCTATAGCCAGCAGCAAATGTAATGAAAGCTTGGAAGGGTCTGTTAGTACGCCGCTGACCTTTTATACATTTATTGTTCTCCTGACATTTTTCCAAGATGAAGGAGGTGAAAACAGAATGAGGTGCTAAAGCTGAAATCAGGATTTTGCACTTCCTTCCCCTCTCAGCGCTGTTAGAGGACGTATCGATCCAAAGTCTTGGACTTCACAGAGGGTCGATGCGCTGTGATTGCCAACACTAACTAACTTGTGGCTGCTCTCTTTGGAGACACGGTATACTTTTATTAGCTTTTGTGTCACTTTCGGTGTTAGTGGGAAGTGAAAACGGAGCAGAAAGGATTTTCCCACTGAGCTGTTTTCTTTTCCTCAAGAACCAAATCCTGAAGTTCAGTGGTTATCTGGATGTCACATGTCCTGACCCTGACTCCAGCTCTGAGTAAGAGGGAAACACATGAAACAAAACTCACAGTCTGCCCAATTTATCTGAGTTCTTGACTTCCTGTAGAAAAGTGGGAATTCAGTATGTAGTTATTATACAACATAGTTTATTAGTTTGTAATTTGTAGTGTTTATAACGAGACTGATTATCACTCCAGGTGGCAAAAATGCAGAGTACTTTGAAGAACGCGTGCGTACAGAGTGCACGTCAGTGGATGATGTGGTATCAATACTGTAGTCCTACACCACACTCTGCAACTCCTGGAAAGCAGCAGAACATTTTCCAGAAAGCTCTTCCTGGACTACAGTTCGGCTTTCAGTACCATCCACCTGGACAAAGTGATAGACAGACCTTGTCTTCCCGACTCCCACCTGTAACTGGATCCTGGACTTCCTGACAGATAGACCACAGGTGGTGAGAATGCTGAACTCACATCAGCACAGGAGCCCCGCAGAGCTGTTACCTCGGTCCTACACTCTTTACCCTGTACACTTCCACCCAGAACAACACCATTGTTGTTAAATATGTTGACGACATTACTATTTTGGCGCTCATCCAGGAGGGGAACGAGTCAGAGTGCAGGACTCTGGTAGACAATGTTATAACACATGGAGAAGAACGGCCTCATCCTCAACACAGACCAGACCAAATAAATCACATTGGACTTCAGGAAGAACCCTTCCCCATTAGCCTCTCGTCATTAAATGGGGCTGAGGTAGGGCTGACAGGTTACATTGGACCTGAGCTGGTCTCTTAACACCACAGTCACAGTGAAAAAAGCCCAGCAAAGGCTTTACCGCTCAGGAAAGCAGGTCTGAACCAACGCCCTCTCACAGGCCTATAGAGGACTGATAGAGTATCCTCAACACAAGCATCGCCGTCTGCTATGGGAACGCCACGCAAGCATAAAGGAAGGCGCTGCAAAGTGTCATAAAGACTGCAGAGAGGATCACAGGGACAAAACTTTCCATGGACTCGATTTATGAACAGCACTGTAGAAAAACAGCAGCTGGAATCATCAAGGGCTCACTCCATGCAGCTCACTCTCTTATCAGACACAAGAAATGTTCATCTAACCTGAGACACAGTAGAGCGGACAGCATCATCATCACCCATAGTACAAGGTTTTTAATAGTTTATTCCCTGTCACAGTCAGACTGATGGCAAAACTAAACTACTGATCAGGTGCAATAATAACCCACACTACCTAACTCCACTGGTCATGTGACATGGTTTACCTTTATAAAAAAGGTTAAACCATATTTAAGAACAAGTACTATATTGACTTTGTACAATAGTTTAATTTATCCCCATATTTCTTACTGTAATTTAATTTGGGCTAGTACCTATCCTTCTTACTTGCAGTCAATCCATAAACTTCAAAAGTCTTTTGTAAGAATTGTCACTAACTCGCCATATTTTTTTTTTTTTTTTTTTTTTTTTTTTCCATTTATAGATGGCCTCCCTTCACACCTTATAGCCATCCTCTCACTCCAATATGTATTTTTTTTTTTTTTTTTTTTTTTTTTTTAATAGAGAGAAAGAAAGAAAAGAGAAAGTGAGACAACAAAACAAAACAAAACAACAAAACAACAATTGTCCACAGAAAGAGCACAAGGCAAACACACCAAACCTCCGTCCACAATCCTGCAAAGCACATGACAGAACACAACAACGAAACATACAAGCATAAAGACTGATAATATTCATGACCTTGCAAATATTTCTATAAATACACATACCCATACCTACAAATATATATACAATATACATACATATATATTTATATTCATTTATATACCCATCTACATACATCTACTATACATCCCTGCATCCATTTGTGTGTGGTTGTGAGCATGCATAAGTGAATGAGGTTCCTCCAATAGAACATTTAGTAGCAACTGTGAAGCATCAGAGACCCGTCCCCCCAAAGCCCGAGACAGACGAAGGGGCGATCAAAGCCCAAGACCCCAGGAAGGACCCCGAGCCCAGAGTCCCCAGGACCACCCGAACAGGACGAGCCACTCGTCCACTCCCCAGATCCGACCAAGTGGAAGAACCGGACGAACCCCACCAGGGACCACACACAATGACCCCCCGGGGTCAACAGCGACAATACACAGGCCCCCGCCGGAGCCCGCCGCACCGACGTAGCCCCAGGGCCGGTCACCGAGGCTCGGGCACCGGGGACGCCCATCCCTCAGGTCCAGACCTGACAGGACCAGAGGACCCGAGCCCCACCAGGCAGCCACCAGGCCGAGCTGACAAACGCCCAAGCGCCCAGCCCCAGATAGTGAGGGCCCCAAGCACGCCCGCAGGCAGAGGAACACCCACCAGGGGGCCACGTGGCAGGAGCGCGACACTGGGTAGCCTCAGAAGTATCAGAGAGGGGGCAGTCCAAGTCCCAGCCTGACACTAAAACATTCATACACAGACACACTCATTCAGACCCACCCTCATCCTCACCCTCAGTCACAGAAAGACAAACAATAACGACACGCTCCATTCATAATCCCGATGCACACTCTATACCCCCTAGGTCCAAGACATGTACCTGCTACCTACATGGGGCAGCCCACATCCAAACCCAGGAGGTAGACCCATTCATTCTGGGGTGGAGAGCAGCAGACGTCCAAGATCCGGCACACCCCGCGCCCTGCCGACAGGACAGGACAGGACACCCGAGCCCAAGCAGCCCCAGAGGGAGCCCACTGCCAGCCCCGCCCACGGCGAACCCGCAGGCCCCGAACCCCCCCACTCCCCAGCACAACCCCTGACGGCCCACCCCCAGAATGTCCGCAAGGCAACCAGGGGGGCAAGAGAAAAATAAATAAATAATATATAAATAAATACATAATAAATAAAATTGAAATTAACAAATCAAGACCCCGACACACACACCCCCGTCCCCAAATGTACTGTTGGTGAGTGTTGTTGTAAAGTGTATTTAAAAAGGAAAGAGAAGGAGCAAAGGCTGGCATTATACCAGTTTCCCCTCCACTCCAACTCTAACCCAGGCCCTAATTGTCTAGATGCATAATGTTGAGTGAGCATAGGCATGGGGGCGAGATTGATGTCATCCCGCCACCCATAGCCATAGTGCTCACTCCATTCCCTATATGTGACTTTTATGAAGATGTTTATGAATGAATGTCTAAAGTGTATATAAAATTGAGTCCCAGGTGCTCTTAACAACAGAGATGTAAAACCATTGCAGCACACCCGAGACCCAAATTCCCTACATGTATTAATTTAAGATGAAGAGGGCGGAGGTGCGTGTTGAGGGATGGGGAGAAAAATAACTGCAGGAACAGTGCTCCCACAGCGAGTCAGCTCCCCCGCTGACCCTGCTTACCCCCCAGCTCGCCAAGGTCCACCCAAGGAGCGAGGTAAAGGAAACACCTCTCCGACCGCCAGGACATTGAGCCAAGACCAGAGAGGGACACGGCCCCGAGGGCCGCCAACAGCAGAACCAACAGCCCACACCCGCCAGGGCCGCCACGACCCCTGCGAACCGCAGTCAGCCCGCCGTCCAAGAGGACACAAAATCCCACATGGACGACACGGCTGATCAGGTGCAATAATAACCCACACTACCTAACTCCACTGGTCATGTGACATGGTTTACCTTTATAAAAAAGGTTAAACCATATTTAAGAACAAGTACTATATTGACTTTGTACAATAGTTTAATTTATCCCCATATTTCTTACTGTAATTTAATTTGGGCTAGTACCTATCCTTCTTACTTGCAGTCAATCCATAAACTTCAAAAGTCTTTTGTAAGAATTGTCACTAACTCGCCATATTTAGCTCCATCCACACCTCTCTTTAAAAAATTAGAAATTCTTACAATCTATGATGTGAATAAGTATCAAACAGGAATCCTAATGTATAAAGTTATATGTATTCCACTTTCTTTACCTAAATATTTTCATAATTTATTTGAGTTCAATTCTTATTATCATTCATACTCTACAAGAAGGAAGTGTGATTTACATATACCCTTCTGTAGAACCACTGTTGCTAAATTTTCATTCATGTATCAGGGTGTTGTGCTGTGGAACAGTTTGAAACAATTAAGTGAATCATGTACAACATTATCTGTATTCAAAAGAAAGTTTAAAAAAACTTTATAGATTTTCTAACACATTAGTTTTTTTTTTTTTTATTTATAATTTTAATATTTTTTGACAATTTAAATGTATTTAATTTCAATTATCATTTGCTTTAGTATGTAACTGTGTGTGTTTAAAGTAAGATGTAAGTTTATGTATAAAGCTCTTATGATTTTTTTCTTTATTTTTTTAGAAGGGGGGGGTGCGCTTGTAAGCCCAATTAGGGTTTTTATGACCTCTCCTGCACATTTTTTTTAAAACTTTTCTTTTATGTGTGTTGTTTCTTTTTGTGCAAACAATAAACAAACAAACAAACAAACAAACAAACCACTGATCAGGTGCAATAATAACCTACACTACCTAACTCCACTGGTCATGTGACATGGTTTACTTTCTGTACAGTGGAGGTAGAAACCACTTGGTTCCTGCTTTTATCTTATTTAGGGTTTCAGTGTTTTGACTGACAGAGCTCTGCACAAGAATTTCTATGGGCCTGGATTGTTGGAATGTGCACAAATTGACAAATAAAGAACTTTGTGTCTTTGTTGTTTGTACTTTAAATAGCAGTTTATTGTGATCTTGTGTAATTAGCTGTGCACATTTAAAATGTTTGTTCTTAGTTTTTGTTCGGTTTTTGACAAACTGCCTGAAGATGGACATCCATGCAAACAAGATGAGAGGAATAATCGGGGGTCTTTTCGGCATGCAGATGTTTGTACATCTGTAATATAATGTAACATTTAATGACAGCCACTCTTGACATGAATAATAACAGTCGGATACAGGTAGTCCCCGACGTACGAGCGAGTTCCGTTCCTACGACTATCTCGTGAGACGAAATCTCGTATGTCGGAACACAAAACACGTGTTCTCGTAAGTCCGGATTTTCGGTCGTAAGTCGGAAAATTTATGCTAGCGCTACTACGAACACTCGTTTTTCATCACAAATGTTCATACTAGTTCATAAACATGCTCAGAAGCTTGTTTCCAAACGGTTAGCTAACACACTTTCATCTAAAAACACATAAAAGTGCTGTATTTTCTGTATGTTCTTTACAAATTTACTGCTCGTTCGCCAGCTCGTAAGTCCGGAACCTCGTAAGTAAGAGCGCTCGTAAGTCGGGGACTACCTGTATATAATATATAATTTTTAACTTATTTATTTAATCTTTGTAAAATCAGGTTAGTCAGATGAAAACTATTTCACATTTTCAATGATGTCCTGGCCAAGAGACAGCAAAAACAGAAGGTTTAAGGCAGCAGAAGGAAAATACATACAATATATATAAGAATGAAAAATACAGGATATGAAATTGAGATTCCTAAAAACCAGGTGCAACAATCATGAAGTGATGCTCTCACTGAACTTGTAAAAATAATTTAAAAAATGAGCAATGGGATCAGTTGCAAATGGTTCTGCTGGAGCGAACTGAGAGAGTGATTGAAAAACAGGGCAGGTGTGATGATCAGCAGAGCTGGATCAGGTGTGCAGGGAACACAGAAAACAAAATTAATAAATGCAAACTAAGGTTAAAAGTTCTTTATTGTCATTCACATCACATGTGGTACATGCGGTGGAACAAAATTGTGTACTCAAGGTCCCAGTTACACCCAAAAATAGCAATAATATTAAAATGTAAAAAATAGCAATAACAAAAAATGCAATAATTTGCAAAAATAGTAATAATATAAAGTATATTTAAAAAAATTATACAGATACTTTAAATAGTATACAGGGAGGAGGTAGAACTAAACAAAAACACAAAAGTAATAAATACATTTAAACAATAAAATATTAACCTGAATCAAATGGTACAGTTTGAAAGAGTTTACTGTATTAGTTTCCAGACATATTTTTTCCTTTAAATACAAATATTGAGCACGTGTTTGACACCAGTTTTGAGAACACTGATTATATTTTTGTTGTTTAATGTTCCAGCATTAATTAAGGGGAAGTTTCTGTCAGAGAGTTTCGTGCACGTCTGCGGGGCTGTTTGCCCCTGAGCAGAGGAAATGATTGAGCAGCGACAAAGGAGAAACAGCTGCTTAATAATTCAGGAGGTTGAGATTAAAAAGTGACTTTGCTGGGCGTTGTTATTAAAAGGCAGAGTAATTACTTCAGAACTCCATGTCACCGCGTCAATAAGAGGCGCCTAATTTGATTACCGCCACCTCGTGTGTAATTGCTGAGAATGGAGAAAATCTACAACACAGTCTGCACAAAACTCCCATGATGCACCAGGTTTAATAGGAGGAAACTTCAAAACTGATAACTGGGATTTGCCATGTTTTTTCTGTCTGTTATTAAAAATATGTTCATAGTCAGACACAGATATTTACACGTTACGTTGCTTCAGGCACGATAAATCAACCAATTTAAAGAAATCTTTGTTTGTTTGTTTGTTTATTCGTTTCATTTCCATTAAAAAACAATACAATTTCAAGAGAAAAAACATTTTAAAATACCTATAAAATGAAAGGCGGCAGAAGAAGAATTAAATCTTATCATTTCTGCCCCTTCTTAACAAAATCAATTCAAACAATCAATTCAAGCAATAATCACAAATAATACAACAAAACCCAAAACTTATCACAATTATTCTTTATATTTCCCTAATATTAACTAACTTAACTATATCTCATCAGCATTATATTCTTGATCTTTTTCTTAAATACAAATAATGATTCCTCATTTTTAATATAATTATTCAAACCATTCCATAGATCAATTCCCCTCATTAAAGTAGACCTACCCCGCAAACTTGTTCTAAACTTTGGCTTAACAAAAATATCAGTTCCTTTTAAAAGTTTACCTAACGGGAGCATATATAAAGTAAAGAGTATTCAAGTTCAAGGTGTGTAAATGTAGAAGGAGCTGAAAAAAGCTCTTCGCATGTTTTGACTGGTGGATCTTCCTTAGTTTTCTACATCTGCCTCAAGGTGTTTGGCAGGTGGTGAGTTTGGCTGCCTTCAGACGAAGACAGCATGAATGGGAAAGGTTTTATTTTGGCATGTCTTCATGAAATCTTTTTTTTTTTCAACCTTTATTTAAACAGGTTAATCCCATTGAGCCACAAGGACTCACTTACAAGAGAGATGTGGATGTTAACAGAGTGATGACAACAGTGGACACTAATGACATACACATATTTTTTTTTTTACAATTGAAACCAAAAAGATAATTAAAAGAAAAAGAAATGTAGCAAAAAAACAACAACTAGATAACAAGGCGGTGTAGAAAACTAAAAACAGGAACATGTCTAAATTGGTACTTACCATGAACTTAACAAACGTTTAAAGCCACTTGGAGAGGTCATGGTCGAGAGCTTCAGATCTTTTTGCAAACTATTCCATGAAACAGGAGCGGAGTAGGAGACGGTACTTTTGGCTAGTTCAGTTCTCACTGAGGGAACACTGCAGGTAATCATGTCCTGAGAGTGCACGCTGTAGCTGCACTCACGCAGAGACATGTAGGAGGAGATCAACAAAGTTCATGCTCAATAATCCAGGTATACAATCCAACAATTTTCAGTCAGGTCATCAGGACAGTTTCTTTCTTTTTTTGTTGTTGTACTGAAACATTTTACCTTCCATCCTGAAGGCTTCATCAGTCAAGGAAACACACAACACAAAACTGATTCTTCCCCCAACAGCTTACTCCAAAGTGGAACAAACCAGTTATGTTGGTGCTAAGACGGTCTCTTTGGCATACCCCCTCCTCTGGTGCCAGTCCTCTTCCTCATCAACAGTCATGTCAAACTGGTTCAAAACCAACAAAGTCCATGCTCAATAATCCAGGTATACAATCCAACAGTTTTCAGTCAGGTCATCTGGACAGTTGGAGGAGGTATGCAGGCAGCATACCTGGGTATGCTGCCTGCATACCCAGGGGTACAGCTTGTAAAACTGTAACCAAGTCTATTTTTATTTTACAAAAAAGAGCTGTAAGAATTACCTCAAGAAAACATTATTGTCATCCTTCAAGTATTTTGTTTTATCAATTGAAATTACTCAAGTTTTATGATTTGGTGGACTACTTTATTCTATTACTAATGTACAGGGCTCAGAATCACAATTTACCATTGAACATACAAGCGTATTTTGTAAAAGGGAGCAGTTGCTATAATTTAAACAGCATGGGACACATTTTCATTGTTACGCTGATGATACACAGTTATGTGTATGAAACCCAACGAATACAATCAGCTCCTTCTACATTTACACACCTTGAACTTTACATTCAAGAAAAGGATTA
>JBBPBX010059581.1:0-13964 GCA_038048925.1 Garcialebias charrua
GACAGATCTGTTAAGTAAATGCTTTATTTACTCACATTTTAGTACAAATACTGTACTGTACACACTGTCTATGACAAGACAAGTTTTCTTTTTCTACTTTACAGAAGAGTGAAGGGACGAGATCCATCCAGAGATAAGATCCTACATTAAGTAAATGCTTTATTTACTCACATTTTAGTACAAATACTGTACTGTACACACTGTCTATGACAAGACAAGTTTTCTTTTTCTACTTTACAGAAGAGTGAAGGGACGAGATCCATCCAGAGATAAGATCCTACATTAAGTAAATGCTTTATTTACTCACATTTTAGTACAAATACTGTACTGTACACACTGTCTATGACAAGACAAGTTTTCTTTTTCTACTTTACAGAAGAGTGAAGGGACGAGATCCATCCAGAGATAAGATCCTACATTAAGTAAATGCTTTATTTACTCACATTTTAGTACAAATACTGTACTGTACACACTGTCTATGACAAGACAAGTTTTCTTTTTCTACTTTACAGAAGGGTGAAGGGACGAGATCCATCCAGAGATAAGATCCTACATTAAGTAAATGCTTTATTTACTCACATTTTAGTACAAATACTGTACTGTACACACTGTCTGACAAGACAAGTTTTCTTTTTCTACTTTACAGAAGGGTGAAGGGACGAGATCCATCCAGAGATAAGATCGTACACCTTGGTCCAGTCTCAGATCCTAGACCTGGGTCCTGTCTCAGATCTACACCTTGGATTCCTGAGGAGTTGGCTGCAATCGGACGGTTCCACATGAACAGGGATCTGTTTGCTGGTCTCCATCATTGCTTGTTAGTGTTTTTGATCTGAGCCAATTCATTTTCATTAAGACAAAACCACCTACAGTTCTCATATTGTACAGTATTCAGTTTCAACTGTTTTAAATGTATAATTATAGCTTTTATTCTGAACTTTGTCAGTCTCCTGGATGATGAAAACTTATAAGCAAAATGAATATTTTTATGTTTTGCACATGTGAATAAAAACACTGGCCTAAGAACAATCAAGACTTTTAGTTTTTATTTATGTGTACTAGAATGAGTAGTACGGGTTACATCACAATGAAATTTCACATTATTAGACATTGAACAGTGTATTTTAATTATTGAAATAACAACAAAATGAACAAATGTAATTGAACAGCAGATTTATTTATAGAAGATTTTGATTTTAACTCATTTGTTGCTGTGTCCGACTGCACAAAACTTCTGGACCAAGTGGAGTTTCCATCCATCTCCCGGGAGTCTGCTGGTGATAGAAGATTCTACGACTTAACACAGAAATTTTTAGATATGGAGTAAATAATTTCTATGTTTCTCTTTTGTATATATACTCTACTAGCCTGGCCCTCGCCATTCCTACGCAGCTCCGCTCAATTCTCATTTCCTTTCACTGCTCAGTCTGGGACTTCTCCCATAGACAACAATTTCTCCGGTAGATTTTTGACCGGACCAATCAGAGAACAGAAGGGGCAGAGTTTTTGGCCCCTAACCCACGCCCCCACCTGTCCCAGCGCAGCCAGCGAGCAGCCGCATGTTCTCATTCAAAGCGATGCAAAGCGATGCAGGACTGTTTTATATGTGACACAAATGTATTAATTTCCCCTTCTTAATCCCTTATCTGGAGTTTTATTTTGTTTTTTTGCCAAAAGTCAAGTGTTCGCTCCCTCCTCCCTCCTCCTCCTCTCTCTCCGCTGAGTGCAAAGAATAAGGAAATGCCTCAGGTTGTCACGAGAGAATTAAACTAGGGTTTTACGTTGCTGCCCGAGTCCCTGCATATTTTCTGGTCTTCTGGACCAGCGCTACATGGTTTTATTTAATTTTTTTCAAACGTTTTATAACATATAAACACAGAATATGCAGGCAGCGAGAGAAATAGCAGCAGGAGGCGGAGCAGATGTCAAGTTCGGCAGAGCTCTGAGGGGGAGGGAGCAGAATGCTTTCCCTGTTCAAAATTTTTCTAAGATCCAATGGTTTTGTTCCTCAGGCAGAGGCCACGCCTCCAGCAAGAATCGTTTCTCAATGGAGAAGTCCCAGACCCTAGTCTGAAGCGAAGTGAAGGACAAGGGTCTGGTTTTAACCAGGCTAATACTCTACACCATGAATGTTTTTGTTGAAAAGCTTATTAATAGTGTACGTAGGATGCAATCAACTGAAAAATGACTTCTTTTTTTGTTTTATTCAACCACAATTTAACAGGTAGGTTCTTCTTTAAATGGTAACACATGATTTTCTCAAAACAACAATGTACATATTTCATATCATCTTGTCTTTGAAGATTGCCGAAAATATAGAACTACTTTCTCATCAACTTGTTAATTAAACAGCATGTGTTTCAACTTTGTACATTTTACTTATGACATTTTCAACAAATTTTCTATTAAATGTCTGCTTTCATTCACAGCACAGACTTGAACTCTGACTACCGGTATATTAATGTCTGGCTGTGATCTAAATATTCTGATATCAGATAAGTGATTTACCTTCCACAGTGTCCAGTCAGCCTGTCCGTGAGCAGTGAGATGAGACGTTAACTGTGCCTCACCTGTCACTGCTCAGTGACAGGTGAAGCACAGTTAACGTCTTATCTTCGCAGCTTTTTAAAACATCCTTGGAATGTATCCACCTTTGATGTGCTGCCATTTACGTCAGGTAAAGGTAACTTATGTGTAAAAAAAGAATTAAATCGCTAGCAAGTATGTTACCCCACAAACGTAAACAACAGCGCGGGACCGCGGGCGGAAGTACACTCCCGGCTTCCGCTATGAATTATGGGTAGTGGCGCGAAATCGAAAATAAGGTGGATATGGTAGATCCGCGTCTGGGCCAACCAGTTTGATGGTGATAAGATGGTTTCTGGAGTCCGCCCTATCCCCCGCTGACTTATCTGAGGCAGCCATGGCCAAAGTGGTGGGAGAGGGCAGACTCCAAAAACCCTCTTATCACCATCAAACTGGTTGGCCCAATATGTGAAGGTGCTATTTATAAGACTGAGTCTGTTGTGGCTCTTTTGACTGATAAAGTCTTTTGGATGGAAGATTAAACATTTCAACAAAAAGAAACAGTCCAGAGGACCTGACTTAACTTTGATGGATTTTTACCTGATTATTGAGCATGAACTTTGACGTCACTGCAGTACACTTTCAGTTAAACTCCCAAAAAACAAATCTCATTTCAGTGGCTTTTCCAGCCCTTGTCTGCACGGAAATGCTGTCTTTCCAAAACAATCCTTTTGTTTGCCGTTCCTGAAAATATTGTAAACACAACACTGTTTGGAATACAAAGTTGTCATCCACATAGAAAATTACCCTGTAGTAACTATCCGGCAGGTACCTGGCACTGTAATGTTGCCATGAAAATACACCAACAACAGTAAAAAAGATGTGACATTTGCACTCTAAACTATAAACAGAAGTTAAAAAAAGACCAGGATGGCAAAAACCAAGTCCTTTTTGAATGGACTGACAATGAAAGGAAATTTCTCAGTCACTTTTTCTCTTAATACTGTACCCTGATGCATGCTCAATAATCCAGGTAGCAAAATCTAAAAAAGCTAAGTCTGGTCCTCTGGACATTCAAAAAACAAAACAAAACAAAGCAAAAAAAACTGTAGAAACATTTCGTCTTTCGTCCTTCTCAGACTGAGGAAGTCTTTCGGATGAAAGACGAAACGTTTCTACAGTTTTTTTGCTTTGTTTTTTGAATGTCCAGAGGACCAGACTTACAGGTAGCTTTTTTAGATTTTTCTCTTAATGTTCAAATAGGCATTTTTTTTAGATGCATCAGTCCTTAAAAGTTTTTGTAACGTTTATTTGATGTAGCCAACAAAGTTCAGTCAGGTCATCTGGACAATTTTTTTTTCTCCAGTCGACAAGACAAAATCGTTGAATTGTCAAATGAACTAAAGCAAATGTTGCAGAAAAGAATTGCAACGTATATCAAGTAAACCTCAAAGTTCATGCTCAATAATCCAGGTAGAAAATCCAGCAAAGATCAGTCAGGTCATCTGGCCAGTTTCTTTTTATTTTTGTTGAGACGTTTCATCCTTCACCAGGACTTCATTAGTCCGAGGAGCCACAAATAAACTCAGTCCCATAATAAGAAACCAACCAGATGACCTGACTGAACTTTGTTGGATTTTGTACCTGGATTATTGAGCATGAACTTTGATGTTTTGAACCACTTTGGCTATGGCTGCCTCTGAGGAGTCGACAGGGGAGAGGGCGGGCCCCAGAAACCATCTTATCACCAGCAAACTGGTTGGTCCACTATGGGAGTGTGCTGCTTGTGGGACTCAGTTTGTTGTGGCTCCTCAGACTGATGAAGTCCTTTGGATGAAGGGTAAAACGTCTCAACAAAACTAAAATATAAATAAATAAAAAGAAACCGTCCAGATGACCTGACTAAACTTTGCAGGATTTTCTACCTGGATTATTGAACATGGACTTAGGAGTTTACTTGATGTACATTGCAATAATTTTCTATAACGTTTGCTTTAGTTCAGTTTTAACAATTCAACAATTTGTCTGTCCACTGAAGTCATACAGCAACCAAAGGTTTTGCTGTAGTTGAGCACCTGACATCTGCAACACAAATTTAAGCATAGGATCTGTCATTATTGGGAAAGTGGTGGCGCAGTGGTTAGAGACGGTGGGCCTGTGATCAAGCCCCGGTACAGAAAACATAAAAAAATGTGGGTGGAAAAAGGTGAAACACCCACACCTGCCTCCACCCTCATTTGCCCCACTCTGGACCCGTGAGCAAGGCCCTTAACTATCTGCTCCCTAAAAAACAGGTCTCTCTTGAAAATGAGTTCTCGTGGCTCAATGAGACAGACTACCTGTATAAATAAAGCGTAAATGAAAAAAATAAAAATAAAACTATGTTTGGGGTTAGACATCCCTGTTTTTAAAAGGTTGTGTTTAGGCTGTTCACAAGAATACACAAGTATGGTATTTTAAAACAATTTCACTCTGGAACAAGGTGAAAAATAATACCATCGGGTGAAAATGTCCAAAATACCATTTAAGAGTTCCTAAAATACCATTTCCATTTAGATGCAGGGCTAGTTAAAACATTTGCTTAATCACAAAAGAGCTTCACAGTATTAGGCAAGCACGGTATGATGAAAGCAACAGCAAGAACAGACGTTCATCTGAGTTAGGCAACAATGGGTCACAGAATGCCACGAGACTGGAGGATTTCACACCAATGGTACGACTGATTTCAGCCAAAAGCAGAGCTGGAATGAAAACGATTAGTAAAGTCTGTGAGAAAAACATTTTTCTTGTATAATCTAAAGCTGCTTTACTCTTTCCCAGGTACTGACCTCAAAGCAATAAACTAAAGCTCAAACGATACTGCAAAATTATGGAGTTACAGCTAAGACACAGTATTCTCTTCATCTTCGCCAACATAGAAACTGAAGTGCCTGAGTAAGGTGCTTCAATCCCTTATTATTCAAATGAGCTGCTCTGAGGCTAAATGTAGAAAACTGGTTACAGAGGACAGCTTCCAGGTGTACTACAAACAGCAGACTGAGCAAAATGCACGGTAGAAGCTGAAAAAAAAACTGTGTGGGTGAAACATTGACAAGATGGAAAAACTCCTGCAAGAACACTCAAACTAAGCTGGGGGGACTTGTGTATGAGGGTGACTAAAACATGGGCCAAGTACTCGTGCCACTGGCTTGTTCATAACTACTCATCACACCTCCCTCTCCTCCCTCATCTATCCTGAAATCCCAGTAACATCATCTTCAAAGCTTTAGTACGACTTACTCAGTCCTCCTTTGACCTTTTTTTGCATGTATTTCAGCTGGACCTTCAAAAGCTCTTTTTTTTCCAAGCAGGAGTGGTGTACTGTAGTCACTTTCTAACTACCAATACTGTAGTTATATAACAAGAACTGAAGTGGAATGAGCACAGTGGTACTCAAGGTGGGCAAAGTGGGGACAAATTACTAACAAATTAAAGACTTTTCCCCACACGAGAAAACGTCTGTAAATGCGTAAAATTTTATTTTGTTGTTTCGACCTTGTGTCCACACAAAAACGTATTTTTTTTTTTTGGATGTACCAAAGTACAAAAACTCCAAACACAACCCTTACATTTTTGTTTGGCCAGCTACCGTACAACATTTTTAAACTATGAAGTCATAGGCCCACTTCTAATCTGCCCTTTGACCCAGACGAGACAGACACATCGACAGGAACAATGACAGATTACACGTTTGCTTGGTTCTCAACAACAACCAAACATTTTTATACTATAATATGTCAATGAATGACTAAACAATAATATATCCTTTAATAGAGTTAGGCAACAACTATTTATTACAACACCAAAAATCAACAGAGAAAAAAAAGTTTTTTTTATTAATCACCTTATTGAACTGTCAATAATACAAAAAAAGAAAATAACTACTACTTCTTCCTTTTGGCAGTTCTCACTTTATGGCTGCCACAATGAATCATCCCACTCCATCTCACTCTATCCTTTGTATCATCTGTCCTCCCTCCATGTCCTCTCTAACTGCATCCATGTATCTCCTCTTTGTCTTTTTCCTGGCAGCTGCATTTCTAACATCCTTCTACCAATATACCCACTGTCCCTCCTCGGGACATGTCCAAACCATCTCAGTCTGGACTCTAATGAAAACAAGTCACTGTAATGCCACTTGTTTGTTGATATGTGCTTCTGCCTGCTGCCCATTTATGTTGCTGATCTTATGCTGCCTATTTATTTCATACTGATTTGTTTCATGCTGCTGTGTTCATTCGTGCTCATCTGCTCACTCAGACTCGTGTTCGTGCTGCTGTTGTTCAGCATGTTGTTTTTGTACTATTTGTGCTTAGTGTATTCCTAGTTTAGAGTAGTTCTTAGATCTTATTACGTACTGTTTTTCTTTACAGTTTATACTTTTTTTGGATGTAACTGGGACCCTGTGTACACAATTTCGTTCCATCACATGTACCACATGTGGTGCGAATGACAAATATAGAAACCGTAAACCTTACTGACACCCTTTTGTCACAAACTACTCCTGAAACTTTTCTCCATCCACTCCATCCTGCCTGGATTCTCTTCTTCACCTCTTTACCACATTCCCTATGTTCCTGGACAGTTGACCCCAAGTACTTGAAGTCCTGAACATTTGTGACCTCTGCTACTTGTAGACTCAATGTAAAGAAATACAAATGTGGTGGAAAAAATACTGTGATGTACCTGTACAACAAGCATAATAAAAATAATAAAAATAAAAAGGAAATGGAATATTTTAATAAAGAATTTAGGATTTACCTTGATTGGCTTTGAACATTGTGAGGAAAATCTGTCCAGATGTCCCTCAATGGATACTGGGTTCATTATATCTGCTTAACAATTCCCAGTTAACACTCACTGTCCTGCAAATTGTAGCCAGTCTCAAAAAAAGGATTCAGTTTTTACTCTTGTGTTCAATAATATATTTTTCTTTTTGCATTTATTTCATGCCTTCTTTACAGTTTCTGGTGTATTACAGCATTTAGAGTCATTTTCTATGATTCCATGTAGATTAAAACGGTTGTAGAAATGGTGCCATATTTACAAAAATACCTTTTTAGAAACAACAAAAGATTGTTTAGGGGGAAAAAAAATTCTCGCCTGACCAAATATAAAGCACTTACAATGTATATTGCAGAATTAACAATTTTAGTAAGTACCGTACTCGAGACAAAACATATCTTTGTATTTGAAATAACGCTTTGCTACAACATTTGAAAACATCAGCTAGCAGACTCCTGGTAACAACAAGACACTAGGGTACCGTATTTTCCATTGTATAGGTCGCACCGTTGTACAGGTCGCAGTGTCCAATATTTATCAATAAATTGGAAAAATCCATAAATAGGTTGCACCGGTGTATAGGTCGCACCGGTGTATAGGTCGCACCTACGTCACTGCCGACGTAACGCGTCATCCACCGCTGACGCGCCGCGTGACTGCTGAGTCAACCCGGCAATATGGACCGAGTGTTTAGCTCTGCTGCTAATGTCTGCCAGAAGCTAACAAAGCTAAACACGAGAGTCCGTCTCTCAGAACACGAATAAAAAAATCGAATTTTAGGTCAAATGTTTTCTCAGGACCATAGTAACATACATTAAAGCTCCTATAATTACACTCTGTAAGCAAAAAATATATACACCGAGTGGTTTCGAAGCTATTTATAAGCAAACAGAAGTAAACTGAAATAAAAACGAACGCTAACACGGGAAGTCCGCCTCTCAGAACACGAATAAAAAATCGAATTTTAGGTCAAATGTTTTCTCGAGACCATAGTAACGTACATTAAAGCTCCTATAATTACACTCTGTAAGCAGAAAAAATATACACCGAGTGGTTTTGAAGCTATTTATGACGTAAACAGAAGTACACAGATATAAAACGAAGGCTAACACGAGACCAGTCCGCCTCTGACACAAATAAAAAATCGAATCTCATCTCAAATGATTCATCCAGGACATAGTTAAGTACATTGGAGTGTTATAATTACTCTGTAAGCAGAAATAAATTTCGAAGCTATTTATAACAAATACAGAAGCTAACACTAGAAGCTAAATGCTAAAAAAAATATATATATTTTTTTTTTAATCTCAAACATCTAATAAAGGTACTCACTTGTAAACGTCCACACTGTGATTCCAGTCCATTCTGTAAGTTTCAGAAAAATCCGCTGAGTGGTTCTTGACTTATCTTGCTGACAAACAGCAAACAAACAGAGCTAACATAAGCTACATCCAGCCAGGGCGGCTGACAGAATCTGTCCGAGCAGAGGAGCTTTTTTTCCGGCACATGAGCTGGAAACAGTCTACTTCTTCTTCTTGGGTCGGTGTACTCCTCTGGAAGTGGTACTGCACCATTTTCTGCCAAAGTGAAAAAGGGTCATAACTCAGCCAAAAATTGGTTTAAAAATATGGGGAAAAAATCCATAAATAGGTCGCACTGGTGTATAGGTCGCAGGCCTTGAAAAAAAAAAAAACATAAAAAGGTGCGACCTATACACCGGAAAATACGGTAATAGGCCAACCAATCCTTTGTAATTACAGCTACCCTGTCCAACATGAATGCACATGCCTGTGACCTACCAATGGCTGCAGATGCCAATTTCTTGAAAGAGGAGTCCAAAATGGGCAACTTGAACAGCGTGGAGGCTGCGTGAAAAGTGTATCAGCTGGGACAGGACAACTTGGCTGGGGAATGCAGTAAGCCACGAAGAAGTAGGAGGCTGAAGTTTTAATGTGATGATAAAAACACTTCACCTTTATCCTGGTAAAAGCATACTGAATAGGTTATCTGTTGTGGAAAGAACAGCCCCCAGATCAACAAATTCAGGAAATATCATATATCATATCATGGCTAGGAAATATCATCAGATGAAGGAGAAAAAGGAACACTGAGCCAGTCAAACAGGACTGACTCAGCTGCTTCCTCTGTGGTCAGGGTGAATCACCTGACTAAATATGAAGCCTAGTTGTTTGCCTAAAAGGGATGGAATGAGTCAATGGAGAAAAGGAAACGGGATAGCTGTGATGAATCTTAAATCAACTTAACCCAACACTTCTGTTAATAAAAAATGAGACCGTGCTTCCACAATGAGCCCCTACGGAGCTCTCCGTTAACAGAGATCGGTTAGTGTGACCATTAACCCACAACTGTGAAGAAAATATGTTACATCTGGGATGAACTACTCCTCCAGTCAGAGTATAATTTATTTTCTGACAGATTAATTAGCATAAGCACCCATAGATGAACTGATTAGGAACATCTGGCTAGTTCTACCCTCATAGTGTTCCACTAACATTTAAAATCAGATTGTTATTTTATGTTATTTTAGTACTAAACCAAAACAAGGGATCAAATAGTTCAGTGGTCAGTGTTAGGATCTTGTACACCTGAAGCTGCAGGTTTGAGACCAGGTTGTGTCCGAAAGGTTATCAAACCTAAACAAATTGCCAAATCTTTCATGAGAGTTTGCTCACAGTGGCAATCCCTGTGGAAGGCACAATTCAATTCAATTCAGTTTGTTTATATAGTGCCGAGTCAAAACAGAAGTCATCTTAGGTCACTGAACAGAAACATTAATTCATATAAAAAGTTAATTACATTACTTATTTGAAGAGCAGACTGCTATGAGTCATAATTATGCCTGTCACAATAACACATTTTGCTGGGCGATTGTCTCGAAAATTATTGCAATAAACGATTACAGTATATTGTTGAAATTTGACAATAATTTATAATTATTGTCAAATTTAATAAGAAATGTCGGCTCATTTGTTTTGAATGTAGTACTTTTTTTTGACCACCGGATGGCAGTATAAGACTGTTCGAACCGAAGGATGGATAGTGAGGGAGAGAGCAGCACATCTCTTTAAGAAAAATGAGAGGGAGGTCCCTCGATGTGACATGGGTCATCTCTTCTTCCTTTTTTTTCGGTTCTCAAAATGGCGGACGTTCGGTGTGGTTTGAGCGCTTTAGCATAGCATTTTTCACACAAAGCTTTTAATAAAATAAAATAAAAATCAGTAAATAATTTCTCCGATTCTTTTTGCAGAGAAAAACAACTTTTTACACGAAGGCACAGGTTTCAACTGTGAATTTTGGAGCTTCAACAAGACGGGAGGTCAGCCTATTAGCTTAGCTCGTAGCTTAGCTTCTCAGCTTAGCTGGTTTTAACGATCCAAAAACGCAATTTTGGATGGTTAAAATGGATTTTAAAGAGAAAAGAGAAAGGGAGTGGTCAGTGAAGAGCGCCAGAGTTGAGCCTTTTGTCATCCAGTGTCTTCAGTAGAAAGAGAGAGACAAGAAGAAACGATAAATGACGATAAATAAAAATGAGGTTGATCATTTTCATTTGTTATGCAATTGATTTATTGTTTATCGCAACAGGCCCAAGTCTAGCTTCATCGCAGACTCTCATCTTAAGCAAGCACAAAGACAACAGTGGAAAGGAAAAACTCCCTCACGAGTAAGAAACCTTTAGCAGGACCGGGCTCAGGACAAGAAGCCATCTGCTTCGACCGGCTGGGTTTGAGAGGAACAAGAAGGACGAACAGATACACAATGGCAGGTTAAAGGGGACCACATATAGGTCTTTAAAATTTTTGTTATGTCTGTGTGCTATCTTGACAATATTAATTCATTTTAATACACAAAATAATTCTTAGATAATTAATTATACCCTTTTTAATTCTGCCATTTTTAACTTTCGTTTTGAACGACCGGTTTCTGATACAAGTTCTGAAGTCCACGCCCTTCAACGATCTGTTAACGCCCTCTGTAACAGCCAGCATCTGTAATGTGTTGTTGTTTTAAAATTAGCTCTTTTTTTATTACTCATTTGACTTACTGTTAGTGCTAGCTTAAGATAACTTACCGAAACCCGTCTGAGCGCGCCGCAATTTGCTGCTCCTTTTAGCATTAGACCACCCGAATCCGATGCTAATGTTAGCTTGTTCCTCTTCCGGTGTTCGCCAGCTCCGCTCGTTGCACGCGGAGATTTTGGGAGTTATCGCTGTTCCAGTCAAGACACACACAAAGTTCACCAAGTGTCTCCCGTAAATTAATCCGTAAGGAGAAGGTCCTCGCTGCTGCGAGGCTGCTGGGCTGCAGCGAGGCTGTACAGTTGAAGCTCCGCTCCATCGCGCCAGAAGAGGGTCCCGTTGCCGCTGGTCCCTACGCCGGGGGTCCGCTCGTTTAATTTTTGCCGGCTGCGCGTTGGGAGCGATCGCAAATACACTAAAAATTGAACTAAAACATAAAAATAACAATTATACTTTATTTATAAAGCCATTTAAAAAAAACACAGCTGCAACAAAGTGCTGTACACATGAAATTAAGAACATATAAACAAAAGATGAGATGAAATCATGAAAAACAACAGTCATGTGTTTAATACAGAAGTGGGTTGAGCCTAACCAGGGGTTGCTAGGTGAGGGGCTGGACTCATGTTGGGGTGGGTTGTGGCAGATTGGCTGCGGTTTGTGACGTCACAAACCGCAGGAAGTGAGAAACGAACCGTTTTTATCACAGACAAATAAATCTACTTAGAGTAAATAAACCACTGGGTGCATTTCTTTGGCCTTAGGACTGTTTTTTTAATGAAGTGCATACCCAAAGTTGAGTAAACAGAACATTAAAAAGTGAATTTTGCATGTGTGGTCCCCTTTACGAATCACATGTTAAGATGGAAATAATTTCAAATGAAAACTACCGGTACTCAAATTGCAACAATTCATTATAAGAAACGTGGTCAATTTGTCTTCCAGTAGTCTAAGTCTATAGCGACATAACAAGCCAACCCTAACTATAGGATTTATCAAAAAGGAAAGTCTTAAGTCCAGTCTTAAAACTGGACAATATGTCAGCCTTATGGACAGAAACTAGAAGTTTGTTCCATAAGAGGAGCCTGATAACTGAAAGATCTTCCTCCCATTCTGCTTTTGGAAACTAAGAACCACAAGTAAACCTGCAGTCTGAGAGCAAAGTGCTCTGTTAGGAAAATATGGAACAATAAGATCTGTAATATAAGATGGAGCTAGGTTGTTGAGGGCTTTGTAGGTTAGAAGTAAGCCAAAAGAAATGCAACAGCACTAAACCACAACAATGCATTGTTAACGCATGGGCACAAATATAGACGAGAGGTACACCAACCAAATTAATGAGACACTTGCATAACAGTGTTTGTGCGGTGTCTGGAAATAGACCTTAAAATCAGCAAGGAATGTAAAAGTTGCAAAAATAATTGAGTGTTCTCATTATTAAAATTAAAAGCAAGAAATCACCAACATCTGCCATATATGTTCCTTACAATTAAATCACTACTGGGAGATTCAAAGCCCTTCACACCATGTTTGGCATGCACAGATTACAGTATGTAAATTTATCGTTAAAGTATGTATGTCATCCAACAACATACTTGGATTCTTATTAAAATGTGCATGATTTGCACATTCAGAAGTGGCTGGGATTGGCATGTGAAAGAGGGTGGAACATCTGCTTTGTTAAGCAGCTGACTAAAAACACTAATTTGCAAACTGGCCTCAAGCAATAGGCTCATCTTTCAAAAACTCGAGAATCATGTGAGAAATGAATGCCAGCACCAATTTATTCACACACAATGTCCTTCCAGAGCTATCAACTGTCAAGTGTTCTGACTAATTTTTCTGCTTCTACTAGCACTCGTGTTGTTCTTTTGTTTTAGTTGGGAGGTCAGACCAGCTGAGTTCTATTTCTGTTCATGTTTTTCTATAGATATTATCAGTGGTTGGATGTTAAGCACCGAGCTGAAACAGCAGCTGATCCCTATTTGAAGTGACAGAGAATAATAATAATAATAATAATAAACTTTATTTGTATAGCACCTTCCACAATGCCTTGCATTGACCAAGGTGCTTAACAGGATAAAAAGAAGAATAAACGGGAACAATAAATCAATGAAAATAGAATAAGAAACCACAGCGATAAAAGAAGGCAATGGAAATAAAAAATGCTACATACTAAAATAACACAAGTAATAAAAGTTACATACAGAAAGCTTTTTTGAACAAGTGGAAATAAAAATGCAATTGAAATAAAGATGCTACATACTAAAATACAAAATAATAAAAGTTACACACTGAAAGCTTTTTTGAACAAGTGGGTCTTCAATTTGGTTTTGAACAGAGTCGGATCGGAGGTGGCACGCAGCTCAAGGGGGAGGCTGTTCCAGGCTTTTGGGCCGGCGACAGAAAATGACCGGTCTCCCCATTGTTTGTACCTCGAGCGAGGCACCTCGTTATTTGTTATTTGTTATTTGTAATTGTTAATTTGTTATTTGTAATTGTTAATGCATGTCACCATGAGAAAAGCCTACTGAGACTAACTGACCACCAAAATTTAGACCTATATCTCTGTTTGTG
>JBBPBX010059582.1:0-21728 GCA_038048925.1 Garcialebias charrua
CTTCTCCGGAGCCATTCTGTCCGAGACGAGGCGAGCGAGTCCTTCCAGAATTCTTTTTCTTCTTTCTTGAGATGTCTCCTCCGTCGTGTTGCTTTCGCTGGCCAGCCCGCTAGCTTGACGTAGCGAGGCAGCCTCCTTTTTTTTATGGCGTAGTTAGCGCCGTCGCGAAGCAATCTGTAGAGAGAGGAGAGAAAACTTTGGGGTTAGGTGGAAAAATGCTGGACTAGGCTTGCTAGTCCAGCAGTACGCAGGAAATAATTCTCTGTGCACTCTGTGTAGGGAGCGAGCTCACCTCGAATGAGCGATGAAGGCACCAGAGAAGTCCCGCAAAGAGGTAGTTCAGGTTTAAGCGAGGTGAAAGGCAAAAAAGAGGAAGATCGAGGGGCGCACGTCGCTTAAGTAACCAGAGGGCGGGGCCTCTGGCGCGGCGGTGACGTCCCTAGCCATAAAGGCGTGAGTATATTCCTTCAGATAATCGTGCGGCGCGCAATTCCTATAGCAAGTATGTTGCACCAAGAGAACATGACTGAAAGGGAACTACAGGATATCCAGGTAACAAAGGACGAGCAAGCCACAACCGAGGCCATAGAGGAGGTCCGCCGTGCCTCCGACCTCGTGCTCAGCATGATGGGGACAGTAGCTATTTCCCAGGGCAAAGCAATGGCAGAAATAGTTGTCGCCCAGCGCCATCTTTGGCTAACACTGTCGTACCTCCCGGAAAACCAGAGGTCCACCTTCCTACAGCACCCGATCGAGTCGACGGGACTCTTCGGGAGAGCCCTGGAACGTGTCCAGACAAGGCTGGAACAAGCACGCAAACAAGCGGATGCCCTCCGCGAGGGTTTGCCAAGGAAAAAATTTGCCCCACCAATGGAAAACACGCGTGGTCTCCTACGAAAGAGACCCGCTGGGGACTGTGAGGCTTCACAGTACCGTCCGAGTGCTGCTTCGACCTCTTCCTACGGAAACCAGTTCCGGACCTGATGAACCAGGACGAACTGATAATTTTACAGGTTCGCCCGCCCACGAGGTACGGGAACCTAACTTTCTGATCCCAGTCTCTGCTCGTAGAAAACCACGAGGAGCTGGTGACATGTGTACGCGCACCAAACATGACTCGCCTACTGTATATGTAAACAAAACAGACACTGTTTCAGACATGTACAAAAATAAAAGTACCAATGCACAGACTGCCCTGGTTCTTGACTCGAGTCCCATTTTTATAAAAGCCAGACATCACGGTCAAACTATGAACCACAGCAAGATACGCGAGATTCGCCGGAGACGGCCTGATCTCGCGATAGCTTCTGTTAGGCCGAGCAACCTGCTCAAAAAGGCGCGAGAGGGGTCAAAGATCACCTCCTTAGGCCTGAAACACGAGGAGCAGCAATTCAACATGCCATCCAGGCTCAGCGCGCATGCGCAGGCTTGGGAGACGTGTCTACCAAATGATTGGGTCATGACAACAAAACGTCACGGGCTCATGTTGCAGTTCTCAAAGAGACCGCCCTGTTTCTCAGGGGTGTTGCAATCTAAGATCAACCCTACACGCGCGCACGTGCTGAGGGAGGAAGTTTCAACCATGCTGAAAAAGGGAGTGATTAGTTTGGTCTCAGGACGCAAACTACGCTCCGGACACTACAGCAAGTACTTCCTGGTGCCCAAAAAGGACCGTTCCTTGAGACCGATTCTGGATCTCAGGACTCTCAATAAAAGAATTAAAACTTTCAAGTTCAGGATGCTTACACTGCAGCAAGTTCTCCAGTCTGTGAGACCAGGAGACTACGCATGTACAGTGGATTTGAAAGATGCCTATTTCCATATAGGCATGTGGAGGAGACACAGAAAGTTCCTCCGTTTTGCATTCGATGGAAAGGCTTATGAATTCAAGCCTTACCCTTCGGTTTAAAGACTGCTCCGCGTACATTTACTAAGGCCCTGTACACACGTAGCCTGGTGTTTGAAAAACAAATATCTGCGCAAAAAAATATCTCCGTACCTTATCAGATGTTCAGATATTTAAAATTTTCGTCCACATTTACCCGTTTTTTTCACCACAGAGGCGTTGTAATGAATATGCTGAACCCATAGGTGGCAGTAGTGTAGTGCAGTCACAACCCTTCAAAGCAATGACAACTTCCTGTTATTCTTTCTTTCTTTTTTTTCATTTGTGTGGACAGACCGTGAGGTTGAACTACTATTAAATACCGTGTTGGAGTACAAAGTTAATAAAACGTAGGAAAATGTTGACTGGGAATCATGTCCGACTGGGACTCATGTCAGAGCAGGTATGTTGACATTTTTAGCACTTTTTTCTCCGAGCAGTATGTCACGTCAGCGCCGCTCCAGCTAGAGCAGAAACCTCCGGTTCAGAAAGTCCACATGCAGACTCGAACGCGGAGAATTCTCAAATCTTCACTTTGGTCTGAGTTTTTTTATTATTCGTTTATAGTTATATCAACCGGAGTTCACGTGTGGATGAAAGGCCAAACCGCAAGATAAACTGTTAGGTTTTACTGATATCCGGCTAGAGGGAATATTCGGAAAATCTTAATCCATCGACCTTCGATAAATTAGTCAAAGCTAAATATGAGCTAAATACTGTACAATATTTTCAACAAAAAAAAACAGTATTCTCTTTTCAGGATCAAACAGTGATGGTATGAATCAGGCAATAAAGCTGAAAAATTATTAACAAGCCAATTAAAGGCCAAACAAGCAACACGTCAAATTAATGCGATAAAGAACGGGGAGGGGAGTGTAATAATAATAATCATCATCATTTTATTTAAAAGCGCCTTTCAGGACACCCAAGGACACTTAACAAACCAATACAGTGCAAACATTATCAGTGACAAATTGAAATATAAAATGCATAAAGATTATAAAATGCAAAATAATAAAAATACATTTAGTAAAGTTAATGATAAGCTAGTCTAAAGAGATGTGTTTTCAGGGCTGTCTTGAACAGAGAAAGGGAGGTGGTGTTTCGAAGGTCTGGCGGTAGAGCGTTCCAGAGGTGAGGGGCAGAGCAGGTGAAGGCCCTGCTCCCCATGGTGGAGAGGCGGGCAGAGGGTACATGGAGATGTAGCGAAGAGGAGGATCTGAGAGAGCGTGATGGGATGGAGATTTGTAGGAGGTCAGATAGATAAGGAGGGGCAAGGTTGTGGATAGCTTTGAACGTGAGAAGTAGAATTTTGAAGATGATGCGTGATTTAACCGGGAGCCAGTGGAGCTGCTGCAGGACAGGAGTGATGTGGTTATAGTAGGAGGTTTGAGTGATGACATGGGCAGCTGAGTTCTGGACCATCTGTAACTTGTGGAGAGATTTGTTGGGGAGGCCGTAGAGAAGGAAGTTGTAGTAATCGATACGGGAAGTCACAAGACTGTGCAACAGGATGGCTGTGTAACGGGGTGTGAGAGAAGGACGGAGACGGTTAATGTTACAGAGGTGGAAATAGGCAGACTGAGTAATATTGTTGATGTGTGAAGTGAAGGAGAGAGTGGTGTCGAGGATGACACCGAGACTCTTGACCTGAGGGGAGAGGGATAGCAGAGAGTTGTTAAGGGGGACGAGAAGATGTTCTGATTTTGAAATAGAGTTTTTGGTACCAACAAACATTATTTCTGTTTTGTTACCGTTTAGTTGAAGGAAATTGTTAGAAAACCAGTGATTTAGCTCATTGAGACAGTTGGTGAGGATGGAGGATGGGTGGGTGGAGTTAGGTTTTGATGACAAGTAGAGCTGTGTGTCATCAGCATAACAGTGGAAATGGACGCCGTATTTGCAGAAGATGTGACCTAGAGGAAGGAGGTAAATGATGAAGAGGAGGGGTCCGAGGACAGAGCCTTGGGGGACATTCGTGGAGACAGGGGAAGACTGGGAACGGAAGGATTTAAAGACTGTGTAAAGTAAAATTAAATGTGTGTTTTGAGTTTGTCACACGGCATAAATATGTGTTATCACCCATATGAATCTGACTGATTAAAAACATTGTTTACCTTACAAAATTAAGTCTCAAAAATAATGAAAAAACATAATTGTGCCCTGGTCTGAAACGCTAGGGGTGTGTCAGCGCGTGGGCGTGGTTTCAGCGCAGTACTACGCCCGTGTCCTGCACCCTGAAGATGTTCGCGAAGGCTGGCAGCCTAATTGGAGTTCTCCAGCCCTACTCATTTGAACCTCCAGAGCCAGACTCAGACTCTGAGTCAGACAGTGACCACTGTGACGGTCGGCATCGTTCTTCACAGCCTGCATCAGAATGGTATTTATTTATTTTTTATTCCATGGATGTTATCAAAATGTCGTGCTAGCATAGTCACCAAGCGGGTGCCCTGACCATTGCAACATCCAGGGAAGATGCACGAACGAGGCATAATTGATTAGCTAGCTAACAATGAACAAAATATCTATGCTATTGCTATCTGATGCTATCTGCGATTCGCGAGTGAACGGCTCCACCGAGGCGAAGATCTAATTTATATGGCTGGAGCTGCAGGGGGTGGGGCTATACTTAAGAAGACCGCGTGACGAAACGCGGTCACATTTAAAACACGCCTAAAAAATCCTGAAACAGACATATCTTTATACACAAGTTGATCTATAACTCCAAAATTAATTTATCTACAATTTTGAGACTTTTTACTCATTTACAACATTACAATTATGACATTTATAATGTTTATTGAAGAAAATATTGAAATTTACTTTACACGGTCTTTAAGCTGAATGAATTGAGTGCTGTCAGAGAGATAGGAGTTGAACCAGTTTATTGGGGTACCTGAGATGCCAATGGAGTTAGTCTGTTGAGGAGGATAGAATGACAGATGGTGTCGAAGGCCGAACTTAGATCAAGAAGAATGAGGATGGACAGAAGACCAGAGTCAGCAGCAAGAAGAAGGTCGTTAGTCATTTTTACTAGAACTGTTCGGTGCTATGGTGGGGGCGAAATCCAGATTGAAACTCTTCATAAATGTTGTTGTTGGACAGGTGAGAGTGAAGTTGACTAGCAACAGTTTTTTCAAGAATCTTGGAGATGAAGGGCAGATTGGAGATCGGACGAAGATAATAATAATAATAATAATGAATTCAATTTATAACGCACTTTTCATTAATGAAAATCTCAAAGTGCTAAGTGCTAAGATAATTGAAGTTGGTAAAGTCAAGACCTGGTTTCTTGATGATGGGGGTGATGGCAGCAGATTTGAAGACTGTGGGAACAATGTCAGAGGTTAGGGAGGAGTGGATGATATTAGTGATGATAGGGAGCAGAGACGGGAGACAGGATTTAACAAGAACTGTGGGAAATGGGTCAAGTTGACAGGATGAGGACTTGGACTTGCTGATAATGTCAGCAATGTCATCAGCAGAGGGGAGGGAGAAGACAGAGAAAGGGAGGGAGGGAGGGGGGAGTTCAACAAGGATGCTGGGGGCAGTATTTGGTCCAAGGTGTTTATGAATTGAAATAATCTTTTCATTGAAATATGACATCAGGGAGTTGCAAAATTCTGTGGAAACCATGTGAGAGGGTAGAGAGTTAGGAGATGAGACAGAACGGTGAAGGAGAGAGAACAATGTCTTTGAATTACCAACATTGGAACTGATGATGTCAGAGAAGTAGCTGGATTTGGCTTGAGAAATACTGTTCTTGAAATGGATGAGGTGGTTTGCATACAGTTCCTTGTGAATTGTGAGACCGGATTTTTTATAGAGATGGTCTAGCCGTCGACCTTTGGTTTTCAAAGAACGGAGTGCTGGAGTGAACCAGGGTGCAGAGTTGGAGAAGGAAACAGTATGGGTTTTCAAAGGAGCAACAAAGTTAAGGATGTTGGTTAGACTGGTGTTGTATAATGTTACAAGATCTTCTGGGATGGAAGAATTGAAGGTGAAGAAGGTATTATTAATATGAGATAAAAGGGTGTCATGGCTGATATTCTTGATATTACGGAAGGAAAGAGTACGTTGATATTTTTCTGAGGAAAATTTAAAATTAATATTGAATGAAATCATCAGATGATCAG
This sequence comes from Garcialebias charrua, assembly GCA_038048925.1. Lineage (NCBI taxonomy): Eukaryota > Metazoa > Chordata > Actinopteri > Cyprinodontiformes > Rivulidae > Garcialebias > Garcialebias charrua. The sequence continues at coordinate 6,022 of JBBPBX010059582.1, forward strand.
TAAATAGAAGTTCGTCAGAAGAACAGTTAAGAGGAGAAAGTCCACAGTAGCAGAGTAAGTCCAAAGTGTGGCCCTGTCTATGCATTGGAAAGATGATGAATTGTTGAAAGCCACAGCTGTCCAGGTAGGATATGAAGTCTCTGGTGAGGGGGTTGTTGTCTTCATCCATATGGATGTTGAAATCGCCCAGCAAGATAATATTGGGTAAAAGAGCTGTAAGATGAGCCATTAGAGCAGCAAAGTCATTCATGAAACAGTTGTTTACTTTTGGCGGGCGGTAGATAGTTGCAAGAATGGTGGGGGTGGGGCCAGCGAGCAGACACACAATGTGTTCGAAGGAGGAGGAGGGAGAAGTGTGAACCGGAGTGACCTTCAAGTTCTCGCGGTGAATTATCGCGAGACCTCCTCCTTTGCCCGAGGCGCGGGCCTTGGCGATGTAAACAAACCCCGGTGGAGTGGACTCATTCAGATGAAAAAAGTTGTTTTGTTGTTGCCACGTTTCTGTTAAGCAGATGAAATCCAGTTACGGTTGGATATTAGATTGTGAATAAGCTGACCTTTGCCCGTGAGGGAGCGAACGTTCAGAAGTCCAAACTTTACGGAGGAGGCGGAAGTAGTGACTGAAGCGTTAGCCGACTGAGCTAGGTTGGCTAACGTGCTATTGCTGTTAGCGGTCCGAGTATTGCGGCGTGAAGAATGGCGAGAGTCAGACCAGATGGATGTTATGGGATTAGCCTTGTCAGGGTTGAGTCGACGGTGCGAGCCCCGGTGAATATATCTCAGACGAGGATGGAAGGCAATTTCCTGAAGAGGGAGTACAGGCAGGACGACCGGTAGGAAACGAAGACGAAGGAGCTTGACGGCTGAATAATGGAGGAGGCCAGACGCTAGGTGGTGGTGGATGATCAGCAGGAGTGTCCAAACAAGAGCAGGCAGCAGGTAAATCCAAGTAAAATCCATTTTTGATGATGAGTAGAAATGCCCAGGCAAGTGAAAAAACAGCAGAAAGTACTGAATAAAACAAAAAAACAAGAAAAAAGTATGAGGAACAGCGGCCGCCAGGTTCACTCCCTGAAGTCGAATAAGCGTCATCAGCGGCAGAAAAATTAAGATCAGGAGCTGCTGTCGATCATACACCAGTAGCGCATTTCCCAGATGAAAAACAAACAAAACACAAAAAATTCCAACACCGTCAGCAGAGGTGGATTGTAAGCCACTTACACGGGTATCTTACGGAAGTGTAACAGTACCATCAGTGACATTTATAATAGAAAATTACTAATGTTTGATCATAATTTTTTTCTATAAGCACATTCAATTAGCAATAACACTGATTTTGCACAGAACTCAATAACAGAAATACAATAACCTGGAAGCTAACGCTAGCATGCTATCTCCAGAAAAATAAAAAAGCAAACACACGAGTTCCCACTTTTAGAACACACAGTCAGCTGAAGGTTTTTTTTTTTTCCACAAACAGAGACATCTAAAAGTTGAGAGACATATCAGTCAGAAATGGCAACATAGGCATTAGATAAAGGGCTTTGATTGGCTTAAAGTCTACCTACAGCCAGCCTGATTGTGAGTGTCACTGCACGATTCGTTCCTGGACAATAAAATAATCTGTTCCAGGACCAGAAGCACAATCGGTACAGTTTGCGTTCAACCGTGTGCTTGGGTGCATGAGACTTGCACCCTCAATCTTCCTATCTCTTGTAATGAAGAGGAGCTTCTGCGCATGTCCAACTTAACAAGAGTCTATGGGCTAAGATTCTTGCACCCCCAGGGGCCAGAAATACGTCACCAATCACAGACGTTTTTGAAAGAAACAACTTAACTCATCATTAACTATAAAATATTTTTCTTACACAACAATAAAAATATATTTCAAAATATTTTTATTTGATTATTTCATTTTTATTTAAATTTCTTAAGTCTTCAATGGAAAATGGTGAGTGTTTGAATGGTGGGACAGTACCATAGAACCCTCAATTGATGAGTCACCACTAGCTTTGAGTATCTGTATAAGATAGAAAGTCTCTATAAGTACAGTCTATTGATGTATTTGACTCCGGCCTGATTTCACTCATACTGTGCAGCGGCTGTGTTTAGCTCCATTTTGTGCATCATTTACAGCCACTGCTCTCATCATGTTGTGTGTCAAACTCAAAGCACATTGTGCTGATGAATGTGTGAATAACGTGCACTCTGTGCTAATGAATGTGTGAATAACGTGCACTCTGTGTGGCTTAGATTGCAGTCCTCAGTGCACTTTTTAAATTTTTTTTTTCATTCAACCTTTATTTAGTCAGGTAAATCTCATTGAGCCTTGTGGACTCATTTACAAGATGCTGGTGAAGATTCTCAGTCGTCCAGGACATGATAAAATCAAGAGTTACAAGAGTGACCTGCTACAAACTAAAGAATGATGAACAGCAATGGTAGAATTTCCTTAAACAATAAACAATAGAAAAACATAAGAGAGAAATAGTTTTTTTTTTTAAACAAAGTATCAAAAACTAGCGAAACATTATAAGATAGATGTATAAAATCAGAAACAAGAACATATCTGCATTGGTCTAAAAAATCTAAGTCTGGTCCTCTGGGGCCTCATGTATCAACCGTGCGTGCGCACAAAAACATTGCGCACGTCACTTTCCACGCAAAACCCCGTATGTATCAAAACTGAAATGAACGTGAATATCTGCGCATCCACGTACATTTCCACGCCAGCTCCCCTGCTTGCGTACGCACGTTTCTGTGGTTCTTGTTCCTTTGGCGACACTTACAGGTGATTCAGAGAAACTGAAGCCCCACAGTCTGTGGTTGACTTTAAGAGCGGCTTGAAGACCTTTCTTTTCAACCGAGCATACTCTGCCTCCTCATGATTCTACTTTTGATCTTAGCTGATACTGTTGTTGATTTTAACTGTTTTATTATTTGTTTTATCGACATTTAATTCTGTTGCACTTTGTAGCACTTTGAGATTTTCATTAATGAAAAGTGCGTTATAAATTGAATTCATTATTATTATTATTATTATTATTATTATTACTATTAACTGTTCATGATGTGAAAATGATTAATATTCCCACCAAACACACGATTAACAAGTACATCCACATGGACGCGCAAAGTTGTGCAAAAAATAAATGTAACAGGAACGGATACATTCAGCCTTACTGGAGGATATAGATAGTGTAACACGCAGAGCATTTATTTATAAACAGATATAATTCTCTGATCTAGGATATGGCTTATCAGCCGTTTTCAGAAATAATCATTTTTCAGTTTGGCACTGCTGCGCACTGGCGCAACACAGGGGCCGCGCATCACGCGTGCACGTGCAGAAACTGGGGTTCCACAGGAGCTTAGAGGGAGCTGGCAGGTCGATCAGGGCTGTGCCAGTCCAGTCCACACAAAGCCGATTCATGTCCAATGGAATGGTCTCATCCATATGATCCCAAAGGCTGAGTTATGGTCGCGCTTTGAGCGCGCGTGCACCCTCGCCGGTGTTACACGGCAGTGGAGGTGTGTCATTATCTGTGTTTATTGTAGATGTCTCCAAAATGACACGTGAAAGTACACCATTTATAACTTGTATGGGAGTAAAAGCTTCACAGACAAACAGATTGCGCACAAGGCTGCAGCGCGCGCTTTGGAGACTCCAACATCACGTCATGTCATGAAAAGTCTCCACTGAGACGCAGAGACTCGTTTCTTCATATCATCTATTAAATAAACGAAGATCTATGTTCTAGCAAACATCCAAGTAAGTTCCTCTGTGTTTACAGTAATTATGGTAATTAACTCGTGCGCAAAGTTAATATTTTCACTCAGAATGAATGAATGAGCCGGTGGCGCACCTGACAGCAGCGTGCGCGCACACGAATACCGGCACACAATCACTCGTTCTTTGCGTGATGAACACAGTTTATTACTATTCTTACTTAGGATGTTTGTCCTCACTCATATTATATTAAATCCATTGTTTTCCTGAATCTAGAGATCATTTCTGATCGCGCAGGGATCAAACAAACATGTCCTTCACACATGCAGGAAGTAATTTGCATCTGTTTAACATATGTAAATGTAGGCGTGTCAGGGGAGGTGTCTGACGTGCGCTCAGTTCCACGTTCATTGTGATGTACAAAAGGAATGTGCGTGGATACCGGTGTACGCACAGCTTGATAAATCTGGATTTTTTTGTGCGTAGACACTTTTCTGGATTTGACCGTACGTCACTTTTCAGTAAGAAATCCACGCAAGTCTTTGATACATGAGGCCCCTGGACTTTCAAAAAACAAAACAAAACAAAGCAAAAAAAAAACTGTAGAAATGTTTCGTCTTTCGTCCGAAATGACTGAGGAAGTCTTTCGGACGAAAGACGAAACGTTTCTACAGTTTTTTTGCTTTGTTTTGTTTTGTTTTTTGAAAGTCCAGAGGACCAGACTTAGCTTTTTTAGATTTTTCTACCTGGATTATTGAGCATGCATCAGGGTATATCTGCATTGGTTTTTGCCAGGATTCCAACAGATTCTTAAAACCATTTAGAGAGGTCAAGGCCGAGAGCTTTAAGTCTTTTTGTAAGATATTCCAGGAAGCAGGAGCGGAATAGGAGAAGGCCCTTTTTCCAAGTTCAGTCCTCACTGACGGAACACTGCAGGTGATCATGTCCTGAGAGCACACACTGTAACTGCACTCACGCAAAGACATGTAGGAGGAGATGTATGAGGGTAGCAGACCAAGAAGTGATTTAAAGATGAAAATGTACCAATGGAAAAGTCTGCGTGAGGTTAATGATGTCCAGTTAACCAGTGAATACAGGGTGCAGTGGTGGGTACGATAATCACAGCCAGTTATGAATCTTAGTGCACCACGATAGACAACATCCAACATCCGCAGGGTGCTTGTAGGAGCATTCATGTAGATAATGTCACCGTAATCAATGGAGGGAAGGAAAGTCACAGATACAAGGCGTTTCCTAGCATTCAATATGTTATGACCGGTGAGGATCAAAACACATTTGAAGGACGCAGGACACAAGGAAAAAGGTTTAACAGAAGTTTTATTAACTAAACTAAAGTCCGGTCAAGGATGAAGTCATCAGCAGCAGCTCCCTCTGGTCAGGAACTACCACCAGCTTCTCCAGGCATCCCACGTCACAAACAAAAGAAACAAAGTTCAACTGAGAGATGGGTTAGGGTAAAGCGGCCAAAAGGAAAATAAGGCTGCCCAACAGAGCCAACTCCTATAGAGCCTGCGAACCCTGTTAGACAGCGGGCTAACTGTACCAAAACTCTAGGCCTAAAATATGGAACTAAAGCGAAAACAGGACTACCAGCTTTACCCAACCAGAAAGTTATGAAAGTAATTATATGCAAAAAAGAAGAGAGGCATGAGCCAACACAGCTGCCTCCAGCAGACAGCACACCAGAGCCCTGAGCCCAGTCTCTGAGACTCAGAACCCTCAACAGCTCAGGTCCTCTACTCTAGGTACACTAGAGTCCACACGAGCCTCTAAACAAGAGAACCAGAGCACATTAGTGCTCCAACCAACACTCTCAAAAGATGAGAGCACCAACGACCTCTCTAATAAAAGAGATCACTACAACCAGGGAGGGTGGAGGAAACTCCCAGTTCAACAAACAAACATCTGTAGGTTCACCTGATGAATGTTCAAACAGTGGTCAGGGTGGGTGAAGGACACTCCTGAACACACACATATGCAACCTGCAGCTGCCTTCAATAAACTTGGTTTACCTTCCAAAAAGGCTCTCAAGTTGCTCCAACAAGCTCCTGCTTGCATCCACCAACCTTAGTTGGCCATCACATAACCTCCACATTGTTCTGGCTTTTGCTCCCAGCTTATAAAAGGAGAGAGAGTCAGCAGGTGTTTGCAGCTCAGCCAATCAAGTCTGATTAGCTGAGTAAAAAAAAAGGTGCAGCAGGAGGCTGCAGACTTCAGGTGACCTAAACTGAGGTTTAAACTTTATTTTTATTTTTTTTTTATTTAATCCCTTCAGGATACATAACACAATGTTAGACATGATCTATTTCTGAAAAAGAAACCCAGTTTAACTTTCAGTTTCTTTACTGGGTTTTCCACATGGAGTTTAAAAGAGAGATGTGAATCGACCAGGGTGTTACATGTTACACAGTTGGCACAAAGCATGGTCATAAAGTTCTGGCTGATTGATTTATGAGACTCAGTCTGTTTTAAAGTTTCCTGACAGGAGTGTTGTATGCAAACATCTATCCAGATGTAGTTTATTGAGTGGAGGTCAGCCTCCAGAGTAGCTGAAAGTCTAAAGATCTGCTGTGAGCCTCAGTCCTCTGTCTTAAAAGGGTCCTGACATGGCGTGTGGTTAGGAATGCTGACCTATTAAAAGCATGTGGAGTCTGCATGATGAACAATGTCTTCATTTGCTGTGGCTGCTTTTAAACCACAGCACTTTCAGAACAGTTTCCAGCTGCTGAGGAGCTCTGCAGCAGACCGGTCTGCCTAGGTGACCCCCGTTATCAGCTGCTAAAGACGCAAACAGCTTTAAACCTCATCCTGAGGTCAGTTGGAGGCAGCACCAGCACAGGTGCAGCACAAGTGCAGCATGGGTAAAAAGAGAAACGACTGCTGGCCTCATATGAATCATCAATCTTTCAGTTCCTACTACTGTCAACAAGCAGCGTTAGATACACGCCTGATCATTCAGGAGCTCTACATTTCTAAACATCCATTTCAATACGAGCTGATGGGAAACATGCAGACACACACACACACACACACACACACACACACACACACAACGGGCTGTAAAATTACTTTCAACAAGTTGTTTTCCCGACTGCTTTAGAAAGATCAAAAGAAAGAAAGCAAGCGTGAAGAATAAATTAGATTAAATAATTTGTTTAATTTCTCGAGGAAGCACAGGCTAATACACCATATTATTTTACATTATTAGTGTTTAGCCTATATTAGATTCTTGTATACTGTTTCTTTTTATACTTTATCTTCTTTTTGTGGCTATTTTTTGGTGTTGCTGGGACCTTGAGCACACAGTTTCGTTCCACCTCATGTACCACATGTGATGCGAATGACAATAACGTCTCCTTGAACTTTGAAGAAATTGAGGTGAAGACAGGAGTTTAAATGCATGTTGAAACGATTTAAAAACAAATAGCAGAATGTCAGAGATTCATTCTGGATCACCAACATTTTGATGAACTGGTCTTTCCTGCCTGGCACCAGCAGGACACCAACAGTTTAATAATCCCAGATTAGCGCAGACTACAGGCTGTTAAAGACAATAGAACAGTTTCATGTTTTATGTGGCTCCAGCGCTCCATTAAGCTGCTCTACTACTCAAAGGGCCTGGTAATCCATACTCCTGGAGTACCCCCTACAGAACCCCACGAGGGACGCGGTCGAATGCCTTCTCCAAGTCCGCAAAGCACATGTAAACTGGTTGGGCAAACTCCCACGCACCCTCCAGGACTCTGCTGAGGGTGTAGAGCTGGTCCAGTGTTCCGCGACTAGGACGAAAACAACACTGCTCCTCCTGTATCTGAGGTTCGACTATCCGACGGACCCTCCTCTCCAGAACCCCTGAATAGACCTTACCAGGGGGGCTTAAGAGTGGGATCCCCCTATAGTAGGAACACACCCTACGGTCCCCCTTTTTGAATAGGGGAACCACCACCCCAGTCTGCCAATCCAAGGGAACTGCCCGCGATGTCCATGCAATATTGCAGAGTTGTGTAAGCCATCACAACCCCACAACATCCAGAGCCCTAAGGAACTCTGGGCAAATCTCATCCACCCCTGGAGCTCTACCACCGTAGAGTTTTTTAACCACCTCGGTGACCTTAGCACCACAGATTGGAGAGCCCAACCCAAAGTCCCCAGGCTCCGCTTCCTCAGTGGAAGACGTGCCAGTAGGATTGAGGAGGTCTTCGAAGTATTCCGCTCACCGACTCACAACATCCCGAGTTGAGGTCAACAGCACGCCACCCCCACTATAAATGGTGTTGGTTGTGTACCGCTTTCCCTCCCTGAGACGCCGGATGGCGGACCAGAATCGCCTCGAATCCGTACAGAAGTCATTCTCCATGGCCTCTCCGAACCCATCCCACGCCCGAGTTTTTTTCTCAGCAACCACCCGAGCCGCATGCCGTTTGGAATGCCGGTACCTATCAGCTGCTTCCGGGGTCCCATAGGCCAAAAAGGCCCAATAGGACTCCTTCTTCAGCCTGACAGCATCCCTCACCGCCGGTGTCCACCACCGGGTTTGAGTGTTGCCACCACAACAGGCACCAACAACCTTGCGACCACAGCTCCGATAAGCTGCCTCGACAATAGAGGCGCGGAACATAGGCCACTCAGACTCAATGTCCCCCGTCTCCCTCGGAACATGTTCAAAGCTCTCCCGGAGGTGGGAGTTAAAGCTCTGTCTTACGGGAGACTCTGCCAGACGTTCCCAGCAGACCCTCACAATAATTTTGGGTCTGCCAGATCTGACTGGCATCCTCCCCCACCATTGGAGCTAACTCACCACCATGTAGTGGTCAGTTGACAGCTCCGTCCCTCTCTTCACCCGAGTGTCCAAAACATACGGCCGCAGATCAGATGAGACAACAACAAAGTCGATCATCGAACTACGACCTAGGATGTCCTGGTGCCAAGAGCACATATGCACACCCTTATGCTTGAACATGGTGTTCGTTATGGATAATCTATGACGAACACAAAAGTCCAATAACAGAACACCACTCAGGTTCAGATCAGGGGGGTTGTTCTTCCCAACCCAACCCCTCCAGGTCTCACTGTCATTGCCCACGTGAGCGTTGAAGTCCCCCAGTAGAACAAGGGAGTCCCCAGGAGGCGCACTCTCCAATACCCCCTCCAAGGACTCCAAAAAGGGTGGGTAATCTGAGCTGCCGTTTGGCATAGGCACAAACAACAGTCAGAGCCCGTCCCCCCACACATAGGCGAAGGGAGGCTACCCTCTCGTTCACCAGGGTGAACCCCAACGTACAGGCACCAAGATGGGGGGCAACAAGTATGCCCACTCCTGCTCGGCGCCTCTCACCAGGGGCAACTCCAGAGTGGAAGAGTGTCCAACCCCTCTCAAGGAAACTGGTTCCAGAGCCAGAGCCATGTTGAGGTGAGTCCGACTATTTCTAGCCGGAACCTCTCAACCTCACACACTAGCTCAGGCTCCTTCCCTACCAGAGAGGTGACATTCCACGTCCCAATGGCCAGCTTCTGTAGCCGAGGATCAGACCGCCAGGGTCCTCGCCCTCGGCCACAACCACATTACATATATATTTATATATATATATTTTTTTTTTTATAGAAAGAAAGGAAAAGACAGAAAGTAAGACTACAAAACAAATATCCACAAAAAGAGCACAAGGCAAATACCCAACCGCTGTCTGCAATCCTGCAAAGTACATGACAGAACACAGCAACAAAACACATATGCATAAAAGACACATAACATTCATGACTTTGCAGTAGATTATTATAAATATACATATATATATACATATGTATATATATACATACATATACATACATATTCCGTCATATACCCATCTACATAACTACATATGATACCTGCATGTGTATCCCTACATCTATTAGTGTGTGGTTGTAAGCATGCTTAAGTGAATAATGCTTCTCTAGTAGAACATTCATTAGTGACCATGAAGCATCAGAGATCCGTCCCACAAGACCCGAGGCAGAAAAAGGGGGGGACCAGAGCCTAAGACCCCAAGAAGGACCCCGAGCTCAGTGCCCCCAGGTCCATCCGAACAGGATGAACCACTCACCCACCCCCTAGATCCGACCATAGGGGAGAGCCGGGAGAGCCTTACCAGCAACCATACACAATGAACCCCAGGGGCCAACAGCGACAAACTCATAGGACCCGGAACCTGATGCACTGACATAGCCCCAAGCCCAGGCTCCAAGGCCCAGGCACCAGGGACACCCACCCCTAAAGCCCGAGATACACTCGAGCATCCTCACGATACGCCTATACGCAGCATACGTACGCTGTGGCAAAAGCGTAGCCCCGCGTAGCCCCTCAGGGCACGTACGCGCAAAAGTTTTTTTTTACTACGCATACGCGATGCGCGGTGTCTGAACATAAACTTCCCCGGCGCCGGACTGTTTTGTATGTTACACAAATTAAATAAATTCCCCTTCTTTATCGCTGATCGGGCCTTTTCTTTTGTTTTTTTGCCTAAAGTCAAGTAACCGCTTCTTCCTCCGTTCACTCGATGATTGAAATGAATGAATTCAGGTCCTACCTGGGTGCGGCGATGTTTTAAATATCCCTGGTGGGCTGTGTGCTGCAGGAAAAGCACTCCCTGTTATTATTTTTATTTCTGAGAGAACTTTTTACAACATATATAGTAGAAACACCGCATGAACACCGCCGCGGTCTTCAAGGCGCTACATGAGCTGGCTGTCAATCATTTCAGTAGGCGTGTCAGCAAGTAACCAATCAGCGAGCTCAGTTGAGTCCCCTCCGTGTGCAGCTGCTCATATTACAACAAGGAGAACGCGAGCGTTTGAAAGCTGATAGTTTCTGACATATGCTGAAGCATATCAGCAAAACACATGCGCACAAAATGCGCGCGTAGAGTGGCGTACCTGAGGACGCATGAGTGTATCTCGGGCTTTAGGCCCAGGCCCGATAGGACCAAAGGACCCCAGCCCCACCAGGCAGCCACCAAGCCGAGCCGACATACGCCCAAGTGCCCAACCCCCAATACAGAGGACCCCAAGCGCTCCGGCAAGCAAGGGCACACCCCGCCAGGGAGCCACTTGGTAGGAGCACATTAGGAGTATATTTTTTTTTGCGATACATAAGGCAGTGCAAATCACACGAGATTTATTTTTTTCTAGTCTAACATCTTCAAAGATAGCCAATCAGCAAACAGACGGAGAGAGTGGAATGTTACATTTCAGACATTTAGACAAGTCCTCACACACCTGGACCCAGAACCTCTGAACTGGTGGACAGAACCAGAGTGCATGGATATAATCATCAGGTATATTGCTTGTGCACTGTGAGCAATTGTTAGATGATGTAAATCTCATACTAAACATTCGCTGACCTGTATAATGTACTCTATAGAGAACTTTATACTGTATTAATTGTATATTGGAGATTCTAGTCATTTTAAATGTTTTTAAACATATTTGAGACCAGGTGTTTTGGTCAAAGTTGACTGATAAATGTTTCTCCCATTTTGCAACAGGTAACGTTATGGAGTCATCTATTCTAGACAATTTCTTGTATATTTTAGATAACAATTTGGGTGGTTTAAGATTAATGAATTCTGACATACATATTGGTGTCTCTAACAATTCTCTATTAAGCTTAAATTTCTTTTTTACAATAGACTTAATTTGTTGATATTCTAAGAAGTATTTATTGTCAATGCCATATTGTATTATTAATTCATTAAATGAAATAAAGTCTACACCATCAAATATGTGTTCCAGACGTTCAATTCCCTTAACTCTCCAACCTGAGAAATTTAACATATTATTTTCTTTCTGTATGTCAGGATTGTTCCAGATAGGTTTGTCTGCATGGGAGTAGTGAAGACTTTGCCATTTTCAGATACTCCCACCATGCTGTCAGAGATGAGCTAATACTGATACTTTTAAAGCAAACATGTTTTTTTATATTTGTACTAATAAATGGCAGATCTGAAATCCTAATATTATTACATAAAGTTTGCTCTATGTCTATCCAAGTAACATCTAGTGCATTTGGATTTAGCCACTTTGAAATATATTCTAACCTATTGGCTAAATAGTAGTGATAAAAGTTTGGAAGTTCTAATCCTCCAATTTCTTTAGATTTCTGTAGTGTTTTTAGGCTAATACGTGAAGTTTTGTTTTTCCAAAGGAATTTAGATATGAAAGAGTCCAAGGACTTAAACCATTCATTTGAAGGTTTATTCTCTCTTTTATTTATTTTATTTTGTTTATTCTCTCTCTCTTTATTATTTGAAGAATCCCTGATTCAAGACATGCCCACAAGATGGAACTCCACTTTACACATGATCCAAAGGATCCAACAAAATAAATAACCAATAGAGGCGACCCTGTCACAAAAGAACAGCAACATTCCCTTGCTTACATACGCTGAGCTTGGAAAGCTGAAGAAGTTGGAGGAGCTACTTGAGGCATGCAGGTACGGTTTTATTTCTTTTTCCTTGTAGTTAAGTTGATATTAGTTAAGTCAGTGGGTCAGTTAAGCTATGTAAATAAACAAACCAATTGTGTGTGTGTTTTTCTGCATATTTAAATTATTAACATTTTATTATTTGGTTGAATATAGTATTTTGCCAGACATGTATAAAGCTCATTAAAGTGGACCAAATATTCAAAATTCACTTTTTAATGGGTTTTTTACTCTACTTTGGGTATGTACTTCTTAAAAAAACAGTCCTAGGACCAAAAAAATGCACCCAGTGGTATATTTACTCTAAGTATATTTATTTTTCAGGGATATTAATGTCTCGATTTCAAATCCTGGCGCTTGTGATGTCTCAAGCCGTAGGACAACCCACCCCAACCTGAGTCCAGCCCCTCACCTAGCAACCCCTGGTGCAGCTCAACCCACTTCAACTTCAACTTCTAACAGGATCACGGAAATTTGATAGTATTTCTCCTGTTTTGGCCTTTTTACATTGGCTACCAGTGTATTATAGGATTCATTTTAAGATACTTTTGTTCGCTTTTAAGGCTCTGAACGGCCGATCGCCTTCGTATTTGACTGAGCTACTACAAATTTACACTCCTCCCCGTTCTCTCAGATCTGCTGACCAGCAGCTTCTGAGGATTCCAAAAACTAGACTTAACCCTTGTGTTGTCCTGCGGGTCAAAAGTGACCCGCTACCATGTTTAGCTATAAAAAAAATACCTTAAACTATATTTTTCCAACTTGAAATTTTATGACTTTTCCTAAAATGACCCCATCATTACAAAAAGTGATACTTTGTTTTTGTCTAGGTTTCCATGTGGGCTGTACACCACTAGGGTCCAAAGATCGTCCTATGGGTCATTTTTGACCCGTGAATTATAAAGGCATTTAAACACCAGAAAAAAGTTCAAAGGCCACACACAAACTCTCTCTAACACCCCCACACACACACACACACACATCAAAGACACTAGAACTTGCATTTGACCTGCACCTGCACTCTTGATCTGCAGCTAACCCCTCACATCACACAAGCTGCCAAGCAAAACAAAAAAACAAACTAAGAAATAATAAAGGCTGCAGCTGGGTCAGTCAAAAGAAAAAGGTGCCAGTTCTGCCCCTGGAAGAAGGACTGCAAGACAAAAGCTGTGTGCTGCACATGTGAGAAACACATCTGCAAAGCCCATTCTCACGTTCACACATACTGTCCTTCTTCTTCTTCTTCTTCTTCTTTCGGCTTTTCCCTTTTCAGGGGTCGCCACAGCGAGTCATCCTCCTCCACCTCACTCTGTCCTCTGCATCCTCTGTCCTCACTCCAACTACCTTCATGTCCTCTCTAACTGCATCCATATATCTCCTCTTTGGCCTTCCTCTGTGTCTTTTTCCTGGCAGCTGCATTTCTAACATCCTTCTACCAATATACCCACTGTCCCTCCTCTGGACATGTCCAAACCATCTCAGTCTGGCCTCCCTAACTTTATCTCCCAGTTGTTCAACATGTGCTGTACCTCTGATGATCTCATTCCTGATCTTATCCATCCTTGTCACTCCTAAGGAGAACCTCAGCATCTTCATTTCTGCCACTTCCAGTTCTTTCTCCTGTCTTTTTGTCAATGCCACTGTCTCCAGACCATACAACATAGCTGGTCTCACCACTGTCTTGTAAACTTTTCCTTTGACCTTTGCTGACACCTTTTTGTCACAAATCACTCCTGAAACTTTTCTCCATCCACTCCATCCTGCCTGGACTCTCTTCTTCACCTCTTTACCACATTCCCCATTTTCCTGGACAGTGGACCCCAAGTACTTGAAGTCCTGCACCTTTGTGACCTCTGCTCCTTGTAGCCTCACTGTTCCACTGGCCTCCCTCTCATTCACACACATGTACTCTGTCTTACTACGGCTGACTTTCATTCCTCTTCTTTCAAGTGAATACCTCCACCTCTCCAAGTTCTCTTCCACCTGTTCCCTGTTCTCACCACATATCACAATGTCATCTGCAAACATCATAGTCCATGGGGATTCCTGCCTGACCTCATCTGTTAGTCGGTCCATCACCAGAGCAAACAAGAAGGGGCTCACATACTGTCCTACATGTGATAAATATAGTAGAAGTTGAAAATTGTTCACAAAATCAAGCAACATTTTGTTTTTTTGTTGTGTTATGAGAGAAGTATTTTTATAATTCACTTCCTAAAAAATATTTAAAAAATAAACGTGACAAAAAAGTTCCAGATTGTTGACTGTTTTTTCCCTTTCAATATAAATAATTCAGAAATAATTACTTTACATTTATATAATAGCCATAATAAACCTTTACTGTGTAAAAGAAAACTGTTTTGACAGTTGGTTTGTGGTAAAAAAAAATGTAATACTGTTAACTGGTGATTGTCTTTTTGTATTGTGTAACAAAAATACATGATAAAATAATAATAATAATAATAATAATTGAGATGCATTGATAAATAACAGGTTGTTTCATCGTGGAAAATGGATTTTGGATTTAAAGTTCAACAAAGCTGCTTTATTTTGGGTCTTTGGTAGTGCGGGTCATTTTTGACCCGTAGGACAAGGGGAGTAAACAGAATGTTAAGATCGCACAAGGGTTAAGCTCAGAGGTGACCGTGCTTTTTCAGTGATTGCCCCTAAACTCTGAAATGACCTTCCGAGTGACATAAGACAAGCCTCGTCCATTGTAGTTTTTAAGTCTCTTCTTAAAATTTATCTCTTCTCTTTGGCTTTTGACGCGATCCGAGATGTTTGATTTTGTTTTTTGTGTGTGTAAATTTTTACTGTTTTAAATGCTAGTCTTTTATCTGACCTTTTTAATTTTGTACTGTATTTTATTTTTTTAATGTATTTTATGTTTGTGTACAGCACTTTGGTCCTACAGTTTTATAAAGTGTTTTAGAAATAAAGTTGGTATGGTATGGTATGGTATGGTATGGTACTTCAGTATAAAAGACGTCACGGTTGTTTTTCCTGAGTTCATCTCAGCACAATGAGATGAGAATTTAGAGTTCGATATTTCGTTGTTGTTAAAATGCAGTACCGCTAATAACTAATTATCTATCAGTAAAAACGAAAAAACTTATTTACAGGCTTATTTACAGGCATCAGCCAACTGGTTGTGTAACACTGTGAGAGGGTGCTATTTATAAGACTGAGCTGAACCCAGCACCTCAGACTGAGGAAGTCTTTCGGACGAAAGACGAAACGTTTCTACAATTTTTTGCTTTGTTTTGTTTTGTTTTTTTTGTTTTTTGAATGTCCAGAGGACCAGACTTAGCTTTTTTAGATTTTTCTACCTGGATTATTGAGCATGCATCAGGTTATTTACAGGCTCTTAAATCAACCGGGCGACTGCTCACAGACAATATCTGGTCAGCGCCGGATGTGGTCCGTGAAAAAAAGCGGTCCCCGCCCTAAGGGGCTAGAGAGAGCGCTCTCTATATAGCAGTTAGCAGCCAGTGTGTT
>JBBPBX010059584.1:0-21728 GCA_038048925.1 Garcialebias charrua
ATATATATACACATACATATATATACACATACACATACATATATATATACACATACATACAAACAACACACACATACATACATACATACATACATACATATACTTATCTGTTGTGACAACAATATTTACATGTTCATTAAATTTTTACAGAATCTAATAGCCTTGAAATAGGACAGTTTTGCAGAGCTTTTTTCTGGTGCTGCCTTTCTGCAAACCAAGACAGGTGACTTTTGCAATGTGGTGCATCCTTATCTTCAGAAACACAGACACAACCATTGACAACAAGTCAGAATGATGATTGTCAATGCCAAATTGTGTCTCCTGAGTGTGTTCCCCAAGCTGGAAAACATCTTCTGTTCCGATCTCCTCACGGACGATATATGTGACGGAGGACAGCTTTGGAGGATGCTTTGGTGAAGCACCACGAATCACCCTCTCCGCAGCTCTCACCACCTTCACTACGCCTTGTGAGGGAATCACTAACCCACCATTGTTTTTCAGAGTGAGAAGGTGGTAGCTCTCATCAAATGAAGACGGTGCAGCATCTTGGATCAGACTACGCCTTGTGAGGGAATCACTAACCCACCATTGTTTTTCAGAGTGAGAAGGTGGTAGCTCTCATCAAATGAAGACGGTGCAGCATCTTGGATCAGACTGGCACGACACAGGTCACAGGTTAGTTTACGCAGAACCTTCCTCACAACAAATCCGGCTATGTAGACCAAAGCATTTTCTACCAGACCACCAAACTTGGTCGGAAGATAGCTATGGTCATCCAGAACAGCTGAAATGTTGGCAAAAGGACAGGGATGCTCTTCCTTGGACTCAGGAAAGGACATCTCAACTGCAGACAGGGACACGGTTTTGTCTTGTGCTGTCACATTGCCAGTCTCACTGGGTGTAACCCCACACCGAAACATCAGCCGGCGGAAGATGGCCTGGAACTGGCTTGCTGAAGGATTGTTATTCCAGCCACCTTGAATGGAAAACAGGGACACAATACATGTGTTAATCATACAACATAACATACGAGCACATTCATGAAGTATATTTTATGAAGTTATTGTAATTGAAAGGACATCAACACTACCTGACGCTCTGATGGAATTAAATAGGAGCTCCAAGTGATCTTGGCTGAACCTGTATGTGAGGACATACCGCTGCACTTGGAGCAGTTCAGGAATCATCAGCATTAACGTGTCATGTTGATTACAAATCCAATGACAGAGAGGTACCTGCAAAAGAAAAAGCTTTTATTGCTCTGAACATGGCTAAACAAGACATCTCAAAAAAGCACCACAGAAAAGCATAGTGATGTGGCTTCAAAGCATTTAACAGTATTTTCAGAAGCCACCAATATGAACTTGAACCAGAACACATGCAATACATACCTTTCTCACACTTACCTATAGTTAATACTTTGAAAAATGTACTTACCAATTAGAAGCATTAGGAACCTGCAACACACTAAACAAAAGACGATTCCAACAGAAACAAAACTGTTGATCATAAAAATTGAAACAAGAGAACATTGTTTAAAATGTAAAATAAAATCAGTTTTGTACAGTTTTTTCTTGACACTCTAAGACACTTTACATTTCTCTTTTTTGTTCACTTCTCATTCTTGGTGGTTTTGAACCAGTTTCATGCTGAATGGACCTGGTCCTCCATGAGTGAAGGCATGGAGGACCTCCATTCAGCATTGAACAGCCTACCAGGAAGTGACAAAAAGCTTTCAGACATACGAGCTGCAACAGCTCATCCAGTTCAAGACAACTGTACATGCTGGCTGGCCTGAGGACAGAGACAATGTCCTACAACACTACTGGACTTCTGGAAGTTCAGAGATGAGCCTTAAAGGTTCAGTATGTAATTTCTGGAACACGCTGGAACTTAGGAACATTTTGAACAGAGACACGTTTCTTTTGACTTTCTTTTTGTTTGTTATTTTGTTTTGATTAAAAAAGCATTTGTATTCCTATTTTATGAATGTCTATTGTTGTCGTCGTTATTCACCGTTCTTTGTTAAATAAACCAGGTCTCTCTTGTAAATGAGTCACCGAGGCTCAATGGGATTAACCTGTAGAAATAAAGGTTGAATGAATGAAGTCTACACACAACCATCCGATGCTGTCTGGCCACGCTCTCCCCTGCTACAACCTTACAGTCTCCAGTCTCTCTCAGGTTTCCTCTTCTACACAGAATGTAGTCGACCTGTGTTCTCCTTCCTCCACTCTTGTAGGTCACTCTATGTTCCTCCCTCTTTTGTATATATATATACTGTATATATATATTTATTCAGAATGTACAGCTGTATAAAATTTACATCCATTGTACAATATTATGTATTTCCCTTTTTTAGAAAGAAAAGAAAGAAAAATGAGAAAAAATAAGAAAAAAAGGAAAACGATTAAAAAAAAAATAAGAAAAGAAAAAATAAATAAATAAACACCCATCCCACCCACTCTCTCAATGTAGTAACATAGGCAATAATATTACATTTTAGAATTAAACTTTTTTTTTGAAAGGTCAGAGTTAAAAGAGAAGAATACAACAGAAACGTTTAAAAGGATTAACATAAAACACTTACATTCATTCATTCATTCAACCTACATTGATACTCATCACTCTCTCAGATCTAATCTGGTTAGAATATCCAGGAAGGGTGTCCATATCCGGTCAAACTTGGATAATGTCCCACGTGTAGAATGTAGAATTTTTTCAGGAGTGCAATATGATAACAGTTCGTTGATCCAATGTTTTTGGTTTGGTGGTTCTACAGATTTCCAATTCTTAAGAATACACTTTTTTGCAGCAGATGATGCTAACAAAACAAAGTATTTCTTGCTGGGATATATATTCAAGGACATAACATCGTCAAGTATCCAAATCCTGGGGTCAACATCTAAAGAAAGTCCACAAACTGTGGAAGTTGTCAGAATTACATTATTCCAGTAGTTTTGCAAATGTACACAATTCCAAAGCATATGAATAAGATCACCTACAGTTGTACCACATCTCTGGCATTTGTCAGTGATATTGGCATTCATTTTATTCAATTTATATGGGGTATAATATATGCGGTGAAAAATATTAAATTGAGTTTGCCTGTGTTTTGTTGATCGTAATATTGTTTGGGATGAATTTAGTAATGTATTCCAGTGTTTGTCATCATATTTACAATTTAAATCCGATTCCCATTTTGATTTGTTTGAGTACTTCTCATAAGCTGGTAAATGGTCAATAACAGTTTTATAAACACAAGAAACAAGTCCTTTTGTATTGGTACGTTTGGGGTCTAGTAAGCATGTTTCCAACGGAGTTTCATCTGGTTTATTCGGAAATATCTCTGTTAGGCTCTTAATCCAATGTTTAATCTGAAAATATTTGAAGTGATTGTGCCTATGTATGTCGTAGCAATCAGACAATTGACTGAAGCTGGCAAAGACATTATTAATATAGAGGTTGCTGACTGTTCTAATGCCTTTTCTATTCCAAGTTTGTAGTATACCATCTGTTATAGGTTTAGGAATATTAGGGTTACCTTTAAGTGGCATGTTAACCAAAATCCGTGTGTTTAGTTTTAAGAGAGTATGTAACTGAAGCCATGCATCGTAGGTAGCTAAAATTAAAGGATTTGATGTAATTTTAGTCAGTTGCTTTTTTGAACCCAAGAATGGAATAATTGCCAATGATACAGATTTTAATTCTTGTTGTTCTATAGAGAGCCACCTCATATCGTTGCCATTCGAATAAGTCCACATCCATAGAATACGGAGCTGGGTGGTTAAATAATATATTCTAAAATTTGCAAGATTCAATCCGCCTTTAGCATAAAGAGCCTGTAACGTAAGAAGTTT
Organism: Garcialebias charrua; assembly: GCA_038048925.1. Taxonomy (NCBI): domain Eukaryota; kingdom Metazoa; phylum Chordata; class Actinopteri; order Cyprinodontiformes; family Rivulidae; genus Garcialebias; species Garcialebias charrua. The sequence goes on from JBBPBX010059584.1 coordinate 3,861, forward strand.
AACTCTTGGGACCTTTTTTTTCCATAAAAATAGAGATAGTGCTTTATCTAATTAAAAAAAAAATGTCATTGGAATTTTTAAGGAGATACATTGAAATAAGTAAATAAATTTAGGTAGTATAGACATTTTGATTTAATTAACTCTGCCAATTAAAGATAGTGGGAGATCCATCCATCGTTCCAACTCTGCTTTAGTTTTATTAATTAATGATGTGTAATTCTTTTGGTAAATTTGATCATACGAGGAACTAATATTAATACCAAGGTATGTAAAACTGTCCGTCCTGTTCTGTCATATTGAGTGGCAACGCTTCACTCTTGGAATAATTAATTTTGTAGCCTGAAACTCTGCTGTATGACCCAAGGCATGCCAGTAAAGATGGAAAGGATATAGAAGGCTGAGTTATAAATACCAATAAATCGTCCGCATATAGCGCAAGTTTATGTTCTTCTATACCTACCCTCATTCCTGTGATGGATAAATCAGAGCGGATAGCAATTGCTAATGGTTCTATAGCAATGGAAAATAGACTAGGAGAACTTGGGCATCCCTGTCTACAGCCTCGGGAAAGCGAGAAGGCGTCTGACAAAACCCCATTAGTCAAAATCTGTGACCTAGGGTTGTTAAAGAATGTTCTTATATGTCTAATAAACGTTTCACCAAAATTCATAGCTCTCAGGGTTTCAAAAAGAAAATCAAGTCCAATTCTGTCAAACGCTTTCTCAGCATCCATAGAAAGTATTGCCAGGGGGTACCTCTTTCTTTTAGCTCTTCTTTCAGCTCTCGGCAAAGCAAGTCGCATATCTTTTTGCTCCTATCCTCCTTACGTTTTCCTCCTCCCTGCTTGCTTTTTGTCTCGTCTGTGATTCTTCAGCGCTCACTCGAACCAATTTGCGATGGATTTAATAAATTGGGCTGTTTCCTCTATAGATAAGATTTTTTCCACGAAGCGGACCGGGCCAGGAGAAGCGGTCTGCCCCTCTGACACGCACGCTGTCGGATACATGATGGACTCGTGGGGACAGTGGCAACCTATGTGTTTGACCGTCTTGTCTGTCGAAGACGTGGAAGATTTGTGGATTATTGGGATATTGGTGGCAGCTGCTCTGTTTTTTGGCGTCAGCGGAGCTGTCTGCTACTGGAAGCTCAGGAAGACTTCGGCGGCTATCAGCGCGCTGGCCAAACTTCCTGATCAGCAAGATTCTCTGATCCGGGCTGTGAGCTCCTCATCCCAGCTGTTGTACGAACTGAACCGCACGATGGGAGCGGCGGTAGACCACCGCGGACCTGCGGTGCGCTTTGGAACTCGTTTACAGCCGCCCGGCCTCAATCAGGGCACAGATGGGGGTTCGTAGCTCGGAACCTCATATGATTCGGCGATTTTGGACCTGAACAGCACCTGGACTTGGAAGGCTGCAGTCAAAAAGAACACTGTGGCCTGGATTGAAGATAAACAAAAGAACTATCTAATCTGGTTTCTGCACACGACCTTGAAAAGAAGGCTGTCTGGAAACTATTCTCCTGGAGTGAAGCTGAGAGACCTTGCTGACCCCCCCCCCCAGAGATCTCTGTGGGTGTGCTCGGAGGCGCCAAGCTGAACAACTGCTGAACTGTGCTATCTGAATGTTGCTCACAGACTCTTTGATCTCCTTGCATGTCGTCAAACTGCAACAATGTCTTGTCTGGATGTGCTTAATGCTGATAGAGTTTTTGGGACTTTATCATAGAGTGTCTTAAGGCAATCTTTGATAGATTCTTTTTTTGAATATCACAAATGATACCTATTGTGTTTTCCTTTTTTCCATATCTGATTTGACCTTCCTCCCGAGATGGATGAGAGAGGCCGCACTGAAGAACATGTCCATCCATCCATCCATCTTCTTCCGCTTATCCGGGGTCGGGTCGCGGGGGTAGCAGCCTAAGTAGGGAGGCCCAGACTTCCCTCTCCCCAGCCACTTGGAGCAACTCCTCTGGGGGAATCCCAAGGCGTTCCCAGGCCAGCCGAGAAACATAGTCCCTCCAGCGTGTCCTGCGTCTTCCTCTGGGTCTCCTCCCGGTGGGACATGCCCGGAGAACATGTCATATGTTTGAATATGCAGCAGCTTTACATTCTCTCCCTCTTCTGGACGACTGTGTATACATTATCACGTTGTATTGGTGAGAACTGGTGCAATGTTAATAAAAGCTCTTGTATCTTGTATCTTGTATCTTGTAATATCAATAATGTGAAACAACCTCCGAATATTGTCTGCTCCTTGTCGGTTTTTAACAAAACCTGTTTGGTCTGCATGAATAATTTTTGGAATTATTTTCTCCAGTCGGGATGCTATTATTTTAGACAAGATCTTATAGTCGGAGTTGAGAAGACTGAGGGGTCTATAGTTACCGCACTTTTGTACATCTTTTCCAGTTTTGGGAAGTAATGTTATTGTTGCTAATTCTAAAGATTGTGGAAGTGCTGTCTTTTCGAATGCCTCCTTGATCATGTTTGTAAGAGGAGTAATTAATTTATTTGAAAAGGTTTTAAAGTATTCTATTGGAAAGCCGTCTGGCCCCGGGGCTTTGTGATTTTGTAATGATTTAACAGCAAGTTGAACCTCCTCTTCACTTATTTCACCCTCCAGTATGTCTTTATCAGTTTCGTTAATCTTGGGTAGTTGTAATTTATTTAAAAATTGTTTTATATCTACATTGTCTCTGCCAAGTCCAGATTTATATAACGTTTGATAGTATTTTTTAAATTCCATATTTATGTATTTTGCATTTTCTAAAAGTCTTCCATCGTCTGTTGTAATACTTTGAATACATTTGTCATTGTCCTCCTTTTTTATCTGCCACGCCAATAATTTGCTTGTTTTATTACCGAATTCATAGTAGTGATATTTTGTTCTAGCCATTGCTGCCTCAGCTTTACTAGTACACAGTATGTCATATGAAACCTGCTTTTGTTTTAATAAAGTCAGAGTCAGAGTCAGAGTCAGAGAATCTTTATTGTCATTTGCACCACATGTGGTACATGTGATGAAGTGAGATTATGTACACAGGGTCCCAGTTACATTCAACAACAAAATGTAAGAGAAAAACAGTAATAACATCTAGGATTAACTAAGAAAAACATCAACTAGAAATACACTAAGCACTAATGTAATAGAAAAACAAAATCATTACAAACAGCAGCACAAACATGAGTCTATATGAGCAAATGGTCACATATGAACACAGCAACAAGAAAACAGATCAGCATCAGCATGATGTGATATTTTGCAGTGTTTACTCATTATTTATTTATTCATGAGTCTAACAGCCTCAGGGTAGAAGCTGTTCCTCAGTCTAGTGGTTCTACATTTAATGCTCCTCAACCTCCGTCCTGAGGGGAGTGGGGCAAAGAGTGAGTGTGCTGGGTGAGTGAGGTCTTTCATGATGCAGGTGGCTCTTTTCCTGCATCTGGAGGTGTAAATGTCTGTGATGGTGGGGAGACTGACTCCAACATCTTCTGTGCAGCCTTCACCACTCTCTGTAGAGCTTTCCTCTCTTCAACTGTGCAGCCTCCATGCCACACGTTGATGCTGGAGCACAGGACGCTCTCCACTGCACACCTGTAGAACGAGGTGAGAACTGGGCTGCTCAGACCAGCACGTCTCAGCCGTCTGAGGAAGTAGAGTCTCTGATGACCTTTCTTGATCAGGCTGGTGGTGTTGTTGCTCCAGCTGAGGTTATCATTCATGTGTACACCCAAGTATTTGTAGCTGGAGACCACTTCCACTGCAGATCCACTTATGTTCAGTGGGGCGTGGGTGTGTTTATTCCTTCTGAAGTCCACAATCATCTCCTTTGTCTTCTTCACATTTATGTGAAGGTTATTGTCTTTGCACCAGCTCTCCAGGTGTTCCACCTCCTGTCTGTAGCTGGACTCATCATTGTTCGTGATGCAGCCCACCACAGCTGTATCATCTGCAAACTTTACAATATCAATCAATCAATCAATCAATCAGCTTTATTTATATAGCACATTTTAAAAACCGCAGGGTTAGCCAAAGTGCTGTACAGTAAAACAAAAGATAGCTAACTAAAACGATTAAAAAACAAAACAAAAGCAGCATACAAAAATAAAAATACATATACCAGTCTCACTGCAGGTGGGTTAAAATGTCATAAAAGAACAAGATCACGTGTTAAAACCCAAGGTATAAAAGTGTGTTTTTAAAAGGGATTTAAAAACAGGAAGAGAGGAGTTCTGTCTGACACTCAGTGGCAAATTGTTCCACAACCTGGGAGCAGCGACAGCAAACGCTCTGTCACCTCTGAACTTCAGCCTAGTTTTGGGCACTGTCAGCAGCAACTGATCAGCTGATCTTAGAGATCGAGGAGGGCAGTAGGGCTGAAGCAGCTCAGACAGATATGGTGGGGCAAGGTTGTTCAGGCATTTAAAAACAAATAGCAAAAGTTTAAAATGAATTCTGTAGTGCACAGGGAGCCAGTGAAGGGACGCCAGGATGGGAGTGATATGCTCACGCCTACGGGTCTGGGTTAAGAGGCGAGCAGCAGAGTTCTGCACGAGCTGCAGACGGGCGAGAGAGGTCTGGCTGATGCCTACATACAGTGCATTACAGTAATCAAGACGAGATGTAATAAAAGCGTGGATTAATTTCTCCAAGTCAGGTCTTGATAAGATTGGTTTTACTTTTGCTATTTGGCGAAGCTGATAAAAACTTTTCTGAACAACACTGCTGATCTGTTTATCAAATTTAAAATCAGACTCAAACTTCACCCCCAGATTGGTGACAGAGTCCCTGAGATAACATGACAGTGAGCCAAGGTCTATGCTGGAAGAAGGACAGCAACTCGGTCTAAAAATCAAGATTTCAGTCTTGTTCTCGTTGAGACTAAGGAAGTTTAGAGAAAACCATGCCTTAACATCATTAAGGCAGGGTGTGAGTTGCTGGAGTGTATTGTTTTGTGCCAGGGGAAGGTAGATCTGGCAATCATCAGCATAGAAATGAAAAGAAATGCCATGTTTCCTAAAAATTGAGCCAAGTGGGAGTAAATAAAGAGCAAATAAAAGAGGGCCAAGGATGGAGCCCTGGGGTACGCCATGTGGAAGAGGAGCAGTGGAAGATATGAAATTGTCCATTTTTACACAAAAACTCCTATTGGTTAAATAGGACCTAAACCAATTGAGGGCGGCACCCCTGATGCCCACACAGTGCTCAAGACGAGAGATTAAAACCCTGTGGTCAACAGTGTCAAATGCAGCAGACAAATCTAAAAGCAATAAAACGACACACTTGCCAGAGTCTGTTAAAAGAAAAATATCATTCGAAACCCTTAAGAGTGCACTCTCTGTACTGTGGCGGGCTTTAAACCCAGACTGAAATGGCTCAGTGATACCATTGTCCTCTAAAAATGGTACCAGCTGGTTGTAAACAACCTTCTCTAATAACTTAGAAATAAAAGGGAGATTAGAGATGGGCCTGAAGTTGGAGCAGAGAGAGGGGTCAAGGCCTGTTTTTTTAAGTAGAGGGCGTACAAATGCATGTTTAAAAACTTCAGGTACCGTACCAGAGGAAAGACTGGAGTTAATAATCTGGAGTACACTTGGTCCTATTGTATAAAATACCTCCTTAAACAAACGAGGTGGGATGGAGTCTGCGGGGGAACCAGAGGGCCTCATATGACCAACTGTGTCCTCTAGAAAAGAGAAGGACACAGGCTCAAACTGATCAAAGACAGATGAGCAGTGTAGAGGAATGGAGGGGTCATATGAAGGCTGAGAAATACCTGCTCTGGTTGACACAATTTTATCAGTGAAGAAGTGAAGGAAACTTTCACAAACTTCACTGGAGGCGTCAAAATCAACAGATTTAGGAGCGTTGAGAACCGTATCTATAGTTTTGAACAGAACTCTGGGGTTGTTACAGTTAGAAGAGATTACACCTGAGAGATATTTGTTCTTCTCAGCTTTTACAATTTCTTGATAATGTAACAGGCTCTCCTTGAAAATATCAAAAGAAACATGCAGCTGCTTGTTATTTTTCCACCTGCGTTCTGCTTTCCTGCACTCGCGCCTGGCCGCGCGCGTGACGTCACCCAGCCAGGGCTCGGGAGCAGGTCTGGTACGCCTGCTCTTCAAAGGAGCGATCGTGTCCAGTGTTTGTGAACAAACAGAGTGGAAGTTGGAAACCAGTTCATCAATATTTAAACTAAGAGAGACTTCAGAGTTCTCCTCGTAGAGACCAAGAAAAGTGGAGGAGAACAGGCCTGGAGAGGAGGAGTTGAACACGCGACAGCGCTGAGGAGGCGCGCGCACTTTAACTGGAAAGTGTGTTGGAATGTCAAAAATGACCGGCTTATGATCTGAAAACACAGCGTCGCATATCTCCAAATTAGACACCTCCAGACCGTGGGACAAGACCAAGTCCAGCTTGTGTCCGAGAATATGTGTAGCAACGGACACGGATTGCACAAAATTAAAAGAGTCAATAACATTTAAAAAGCTCCTGGAGATGGGCTCATCAGGACAGTCTAAGTGAAAATTGAAATCTCCAAGTACTAGAGCAGAGTCATATTTGAGTAAGATGTCAGCCAGAAATTCTGAAAAGTCATTTATAAAATCCTTATTGTACTTGGGTGATCGATAGATGACGACACACAAGATGACATGAGAGCGGCCGACTTCAAATGAGCAGTGTTCAAAACTCGTAAAAGACTGCAGGCAGACCTGACGGCATTTACAGTAAAATCATTTTTAAAAACAACTGCTATTCCTCCTCCTTTCTGACCCGACAGGCGCGGGCAATTAAAATAGCAGCAATCAGGAGGAGATAGTTCAATAAGAGCTGCAGGCTCATCAGCTCTCAGCCATGTCTCTGTCACACAGAGGAAATCCAGATCACGGGACATGAAGAAGTCCCTCAAGATGAAAGTTTTGTTTGTCAGTGATCTTGCATTAAAATGACAGCCTGGATGGGTGGCTGCACAATCATGTGTGAGCAGAGTGAACAGAAGAGGGCTCAGCATACATCCTTGAGGAGAGCCAGTGCTGAGGGTTATGGTGGAGGAGGAGAAGTTGTGGATCTTCACGGACTGACTATACTAAGTAATACAGTACTGTTTTTTTTGTTCTTGAATGGTCCTTCTCCAAAGTCCTTATGTCTTTTTCTAATTGAGAAATCTGTTCCCGTTTTTGTTTGTTTTTATATGAAACATGTGAAATAATGTGACCCCTCATATAAGCTTTGAGGGTGAAATATATGTATATCAGTATTACACCTGAATCACACATATTATGTGTTATGATTATGTTCACTTAATTCCACCATATAATGTGAAAATATATTCAAGATGGAACCTTTATTTACGGGTTTTATTTCCAATAAGGAAGAGTTTTTCAGTTACACGCCTGCATAATACAACAGACATAACATTTGATGATTGACATATGAAGCTGGTAGTTGATTGGCTGAGAGGCGGATCACTCACAGAGTAGAAAAGTTCTAGGGCGGTTCCAAGGCGGTTCGATTCCAGGATTGGTCCCACGAGGCGATGACGTCATCTAGAGGTATAAAACCGTGGTCCGCCTTCGAAGATGTGTGTGTGTTGGACTGTGCTTGGAGTCAGGTCTGTTGGTTGCTGTAAGGTTTATTCTTATAATGTACAATAAACCTGCATAAAACTTGCACATTCGTTTCAGAGCTTTCCTTCAACTTTTGAACCGCAACAATTTGGTGATCCCGACGTTGAGAAGTTTGCAGTTTCGCCTGAAACGGAAGCCGATTGGGGGCTTCCCCCACGAGTGGCGGAGCAAGCGTGCAGCCAACTGGCGCCTTCTTCATTCAGGTGAGCAGATCTTCCGTTTATAACTAAATGTCTGCTATTGAAAACGCTAAATTTACCTTGGCTGTATACTGGTTCTGTCTACGGGTGGGCAAAAATTACACCGTAGTGTAGCTACGGTCGTTTGAGTTAGCGTTAACAGTTAAATAACGTGAACCACTGTTGGTATTTCATTTGAATGTGCATTTTTTTGCTGTTTTCGTACATGTAAGTAAAGTGGAAAGCACATAGAAGTCCACACACACAAAGGGTGAGAGTATGAGTGCCTAAGTTTACCTTTTCCCCCTCTATGAGCTCCGGCTGGGAGACATTTTTTTTTCTATTGGGCTCCGGGGGTTGTGGGGCTGAGGCTCGATCGTGAACTCCGGGCTCTGTCGCCGTCGAGTCACAGGGCTTTCATCCAGCACACGATTCCGCCGTTTGAGAGTGCTCCGGGCGCTCCGGGGTCACAGGTTGCCGTGCGTGTGATTAGGTCACAACCGGGACTGTGATCGCTGTTAGAGTCACATTTTCCCTCCCCTTCCCAGTTGATGTTGATTGCCGTATTTTCCGGTGTATAGGTCGCAAATTATTATTTTTTTTTTTTCTCATTTATTTTTATTTTTTTTTACTTTACTTTCTTTTGTTTATTTATTTATTTTTCTTGGACCCTTGCGACCTGTACTCCGGAAAGTGCTGTATACACGCAAACTAAGGCAACAGGGAAAGATTTTTTATTTTATATATTGTTTCAGTAGGTGTATTTGCCGGCAGTAGGTCAAATTGTGAAGTCTAATAGAGACTACCACTGCTGTGCTCTGGGGTGGCATTTTTATTGGGTGTTTTAGGAGGGTGATTTAAAACAGGCAGTTTCTTGGTTGGCTACTGCAGCTGTCCATGGTCCTGGCTGGAGGTTTGCTCACTTCACCCTTGTAAAACACGTGTATAACATTATAATGTCTGACATACCTATACAAACTTGGAAAAATTGTGCTCCTGGCACATTAGGATCTGTATTACATGAGTTGTGGGTTTCATGGAGTCGGAAGGTAGCTGTCAAGAATGTTCTTGATGAGAAAAGACGTTTAGTTTCTTGGGTGAATAACATGTGTCGGTCAGGAATGTTTCCTAGTGTGGATGATCCAGCTCAGACTTGCTTCTCGTTACAGGAGGTATTTTACAGACAAGATCAGCTGAAAATAGGAACGTGGTGCAAGACCATGTGCAAACATTGATGGGTGGTATTCATACCACTCCTGGCTCTGGGGGTGAACAAAGGGGAGGTGATGTGTTTCGTCCACCATCCTCTGATGCTTCTTTCAGCGTGACATCTTTGGGGGCTTCATATGACTCCGTGCCACTGACCTGTCCTGTTCCAACTGTTTGTCCTGACCTCAGGCCTCCTGCCACAACTTTTGATAAGGTCACTGGCTGGCAGCGAGGAAATTCAGGTTGATTAAATAGAATTGCTGACTATGTTCATACCTGCCTTGACGCAACGCCTCCTGCTCAATTCATGTTACCTCTCGTTTCTTCCACCACAGCTGAGGGAGTCCGCAAACAGACTTACACGCCTTTTAGTTTGCAGGATACTGAGTTGATCCGTCAGCGTTTGCCTGATATCCAGAAAGGAGGTTCGGCTTGGATCCGCGCTTTTCTGGAGGCTTGCGCCGGAATTGTGCCATGTCTGGGTGATTGGAGGAGGGTTTTCACAGCATGCACGTCGTTTGGTAGTTTGACTGAAATAGAACAGGCTGCTGGGACTAAATTGGACCCAGACAGTGACACACTGCACGACCACGTTCAAATTTTATGGCCAATTATACGAGAGAAATATCCGACGTCTATGAAATCTTCAGACTTGTGTGAGATTCCTCCGGCTGTTACAGAACGGGGCACGACCTACTTATCTAGAGTAAAACTCTTGTGGGAAAATAGAACTGGAAATGATCCAACGATTGATCCTACGACTCAACTGTTGTTCAGAGGAGCTGTAGAGAGCTCTCTGTCTGATGATGTTAAGAAGAGCTTGGCGTCTGTTGTTGGCCTGACAAAGATGGATTATGATTTATGGGCAGCCCACATTGTTCATTTTATTGATCAATCTTTTGATAAGAGGGAGTCTGATGACAGGGAATTGAAATCCCTTGAAACTCAATTAGCTAAGGCCCAATTAAAAGACATACGTGACAAACTTAATTTCACAAAGGTGAATGCAATTCAGATGCCCCAGGTTCAGGGTCCTCCTACATCATCTGATAATTCATATCAACAGAGACCTCTGGGCCCATCCACATCCTGGCGCAGGGGTCGTAACAAACGTCCGAGGGGCAACCCTCAACCCACGGACAGGTGCCGCAGGTGTAACGGGGTGGGACATTGGTATTTTCAATGTCCGACCAAACAGGATTTATCGAGACAGGAGGTGACGCCAGCTCGTTATCCACATGACGTATATCCACCACCACCAGATCATACTCCACATGGCCCTATGCCGGGAGCCAATAATCAGGCCCCAGGCCAATATCCTATTCAATAGGGGTGCCCTGGTCCGGCAGTAGGTGGTGTCTTGTATCCAGAACCTTTGGTATCGTTAACCATTAACGGCCGAAATCACATGTGTATGGTTGATACAGGCGCCAGGTATTCGTCAGTTAACACGTCACTCCCACGATCAAAGAATACCGTACCTGTTGTTGGATTCTCGGGCAAGCCAGAGGAGTGGCCGCTCTCTTGTTACGTACCATGCGTGTGGAATAATCTGCGCTTTGAACACTCCTTCCTGATTTCTGACACATGTCCAGTGAACTTGATTGGACGAGACATTCTGTGTGATCAGAACGTGACTTTGATGATGAGTCCTGACAACGTCCAGCTGAGTTTTCCTGATGGAACTGTTCAGTACTGTGCTACAGTGAAAAGCTCTATTCATCAGATGCTCCAGGTCCAAGGGACTTCTGCTGAGTCTGCTCCAGCCGAATTTCAAGCTGAAGTTTGGTGGGGAGCTGTCCCTGACTTTACAACGACGCTCTTGTACGACACACTGCAGAGCTGGAACGCCTGGATTAATGTCATAAGATCTTATGACACGCTTCCTGATGTGGCACATTGCACGCTGAACTATGACCTTTGTGGTGATGGGGACTACGATGTGCTTTGGACAGGACTGCTGGAACATTGTCAAGAGACTGGTGAATTTCCAGTGGCTGAAATCATGGACATCTATGTGGCCCCGGAGGGAGTGGTGGCAGGTGTGAAGTTGCCTGCACCGTTACTGCAACTGTATATGCTTGGCGATGTATCAGCTCCACATGTGTCATTGATGGTTGTATCTGGTGCCGATGCGAAGAATTTAGGTCCTGTGATGAGACGCTGTCTTGCTGTAAGGGAATGGGTGCCTACACAAAATCCACACTTACACTATTCTCCAGAAACTGATACTTACAGGATCACACACAGATCATTCACATTATTGTTACCTGAGAAACATTCTCTGCCTAGATCACATGGCGGAGAAAACACAGACCATGTTGATACGGACAAACTGTTAGCCAGTTTGCCTGATACACTTTGGGCCAGGAGTTCTACAGATGTGGGCCTGCTGAATGTCAACCCTGTCTCGATCGTTCTGAAGCCAGGCACGATTCCAATCTATAAACATCAATATCGACTCCGACAGGAGCAGATTGACGGTATAGAGCAAACTATTAAGGGTTTGCTGGAAGCTGGTGTGTTGCAGCCTACTGTTTCGAGCTGGAACACACCTCTACACCCGGTACCAAAAGCTGATAAATCTCATTACCGTTTAGTTCATGATTTGAGGCCTATAAATAAGGTTGTTGTTCCATCTAATTATGGTACTCCAAATCCTTATGTTATGATGAATGCTATTCAGCCTGAACACAAGTTTTTTACTTGTATTGACCTGGCGAACGCGTTCTTTTGTGTGCCTCTGGACGCTGGATCAAGGGATCTGTTTGCATTTACCTTTAAGGGGAAACAATTCACGTACAGTAGATTACCTCAGGGGTACGTGGATTCGCCCTCTTTGTTCAATCATGTATTAAAGCAGGTCCTTACTGATTTGCCTTTGCCACCAGGAGTGGTTTTAATCCAATACGTCGATGATATTCTGATAGCAGCTCCGACTTCAGGAGCTATTATGCTGGCATCTGAGGCTGTGCTTCGACATCTAGCCCAGTGTGGTTTTAAAGTGTCAAAACACAAGTTGCAGGTGGGTCGTTCAAAAGTTCAGTTCTTGGGTAGGCTCATCTCTGGCTCTGGCCTGCAACTGACACCATCTCAGAAAAGCTCCATTTTAAATCATTCTAAACCAGCAAATGTTAGGATGATGTTAAAATTTTTGGGGCTGATCAATTACAGTAAGAACTTCATTCCTGATTTCAGCCGTAAGGTGGCTCCTCTGCGGAGCCTCATTTCGGCTGTGGGATATAAAAATTTTGTGTCCCCACTGCAGTGGACGGAGGAAGCTGACAGGGCATTTGTGGAGATTAAACAAGCTTTGTTTGATGCGTGCTCTCTGCAGTGTCCAGATTACTCCTTGCCATTTCACTTGGATGTGGATGAAAAAGACGGATTTGTGAATGCCGTCTTGTTTCAAAGAGGGAAAGCTGGCTCTGACAGGCACGTTTTGATGTATTATAGTTCAAAATTAGATCAAATTGAAGTTGGCCACCCTACCTGTGTGAGGCATGTAGCTGCCATTGGAAAGTCTATTTTAAAGACATCACACATAACTATGGGGAATGAGGTTTTTGTTCACACAATTCATGACGTAAAATCATTTTTGGACTCACAAACATTCACATTTTCAAATCAAAGAACAGAAAACCTCAGAAGATTATTACATAATTCACATATACATTTTACAAGCCAGGGAACAAATATGGCTGCGCAGATGGACACCACACAAGATCATAACTGCATTAGTGACACCGCACAGGAAATGAAATTACATGAAAACCTTTCTAAAGATCCTTTGGACCAGCCAGACATGATACTGTTCTGTGATGGACATAGTCATAGAAATGAAACGGGCGCATTGATCACTGCGTTCGCTGTGGTGGAAAGAAGAGATGCAGGTTTTGTTGAACTCAAAGCAGAAGTGATGAACCAGCCAGCTTCTGCGCAGCTCGCAGAGCTAAAAGCTATAACAGAAGCTTGTAACGTTGCAGAAGGAAAAACGGTTAATATTTACACAGACTCAGCGTATGTTTTTCAGGCAGTCTATGTTGATCTCTGTCACTGGAGGAGAAAAGGATTTGTCACCTCATCTGGAGAACCAGTCAGACATTTTAAACAATTACTGGAATTGTATTATGCATTGCAGCGGCCTAGACAAGTGGCAGTAATTAAATGCAAGGCCCATCAGAAGAGTAGCAATTTCATTGCTCAAGGGAATCATGAAGCAGATCAAGCTGCTAAAAGAATTGCAGGCTATATTTTAAGGACACAGATGGTCCAGAGACATGAGAAAAAGAGTTCTGAAGACTATTTTCAAAAGGAATTTACTCTAGAATATATCAGAGAGTTACAAAATGCAGCCGCTCCGCACGAGAAGCAGGCATGGTTAGACCGTGGAGCTAAAAAGGATAGTGAACAAATTTGGAGGAATCATGAGGGTAAAATTGTAGCTCCAGCTGGATTGTTCAACCTGCTATGCCAAGAAGCACACAGCAGGGGGCACTGTGGTACATCAAAACTGATTGACTTGATCTCACAGAATTGGTGGAACCCATATGCCATTTCCATTGCAAAATATTTTGTACAGACATGTGAAATATGTTCCCACCATAATCCAAAGGTGGCGCTTAAAACTGGACTTGGTGGATTTCCAATGCCTCAGGCACCATGGAAAGAGATTGTGATAGATTTTACTGACATGGGTGTTGAGAATAGAGTGGCTGGAAATATATATTTACTCGTTTGCGTGGATCAATTTAGTAGGTGGGTAGAGGCTTTTCCAACTAAAACTGAGAAAGCAAAAGAGGTAATAAAGTGGTTGACAAAGGAGTTGATCCCTAGATTTGGAGTCCCTTCAGTGATCAGATCAGATAATGGAACACATTTTGCAAACAGGGAGTTAAAGGAAGTTGAAAAATTGTTTGGCATTCGACATAAGTTTGGGGCTGTTTTTCATCCTTCATCACAGGGTTTGGTTGAACGTGCTAACCGTACTCTTAAAGAGGGGTTGGCAAAGGTTTGTGCAGACACAAAATTGAAATGGCCTGATGCCCTACCTATAGTGCTGTTCAACTTAAGGTCAACTCCAAATACTACCCTGAATGTCAGCCCTCATGAGATACTTACAGGAAGGAAGATGCCATGTCCTTTCACCCATCCGTTGCCGTCAGAAAGTACTATGTTACAATTACAACATTATGACATATCAGAGTACTTGAAGAGGCTTAATAATACTGTAATGAGTATTTCTCAACAGATTCAATTGATCCAGACTGCAGAGGGAGAACAACACTGTGCCCACGTGGATACAGGTGACTGGATTCTCAGAAAGGTAGCCCGTTTTAACTGGTCTCAGCCTAAATGGGAAGGCCCTTATAAGGTGGCTGCTGTCACTTCTCACTGTGTTAAAATTTGGTTAACTGAAGAAAAGCTCAGTAACTGGATTCATAAGACACACTGTGTTAAAAGCTCTGACCCTTCTCTACGCACTCTACAGCAGGTACGAAAGGACTTGGCTGAGCTGAGCACATCTGAAGAGCTGAGCACATCCGAAGGGCTGAGCGTGTCTGGAGAGCTGGGTGCATCTAAGGAACTGTGTGAGCCATCTGTACACAGTGACACTGCAGCTCCACCTTCAACTGAGAGCTTCGATCCACCGGTTCCAAGACCCCGATACAACTTGAGGAGAAAATCAGAACAGACTTAAAATAACATTACATAAAAAGGGGACATTGTTGTACATAATTGTTACAGGAAGAATGAATTTCCTAGCGGTGAGGTTAAGTGTGGTAACCACTTTTGGAATTATTTTGATTACAGGACTCACTCTGTGGGTTGCAACGACAGCTAAGACAGGCTCCCCTGAAGTTGTTCACGACAATGTCAACAGATCTTGTGATGAGGACCCTAACTTCTTGCTCAGCAGAGGGGAAGATGGAACAGAGGTTGCAGAGGTTCAGATTCAGGTACACCCAGACTCTGACATTAGCAGATCAAAGAGATCCATGATAGTTAATTTCCTACAGTTTAACTTCACAGTTGGGGTGACTGCATCTGTTAAATTTGACCTTTGCTCTGTGATGTACTGTGGTGCGAGGCAGGAGTCATTTATTTGGGCAGTGAAGTATATTTGTGTGACTTATGGGCATGACATGAATTGCGGGGACTGGAATAATGTGTTGTGTAATTCAGGGCCTGCTGATTGGGGTTACAGACCAGAAAAAGCGAGAAGAGGGAAGTATCCGTTACAGGAACGCTTGTCAATCATACAAGATCATACTAAAAGCACCTGGGGCCTCATGTATCAACCGTGCGTGCGCACAAAAACATTGCGCACGTCACTTTCCACGCAAAACCCCGTATGTATCAAAACTGAACTGAACGTGAATATATGCGCATCCAGGTACATATCCACGCAAGCTCCCGAGCAGGCGTACGCACGTTTCTGTGGTTCTTGTTCCTTTGGCGACACTTACAGGTGTTTCAGAGAAACTGAAGCCCCACAGTCTGTGGTTGACTTTAAGAGCGGCTTGAAGACCTTTCTTTTCAACCGAGCATACTTTACTCCTCATGATTCTACTTTTGATCTTAGCTGATACTGTTGTTGATTTTAATTGTTTTATTATTTGTCTTATTGACATTCAAATATGTTGCACCTTGTAGCACTTTGAGATTTCCATTAATGAAAAGTGCGTTATAAATTGAATTCATTATTATTATTATTATTATTATTATTATTATTATTAACTGTTCATGATGTGAAAATGATTAATATTCCCTCCAAACACACGATTAACAAGTATTACATCCACATGACGCAGTGAAATAAAGGACGCGCAAAGTTGTGCCAAAAATAAATTTAACAGGAACGGATTCATTCAGCCTTACTGGAGGATATAATAGTGTAACACGCAGAGCATTTATTTAGAAACAGATATAATTTTCTGATCTAGGATATGGCTTATCAGCCGTTTTCAGAAATAATCATTTTTCAGTTTGGCACTGCTGCTGCGCTCTGGGGAGCCGTGCATCACGCGTGCATACAGAAGCAGCGGTCAAACTGTTCCACAGAGGGAGCTGCAGGTCGATCGGGACTGTGCAGTCCAGTCCACACAAAGCCGGATCATGTCCAATGGAATGTCTCATCCATATGATTCCAAAGGCTGAGTGGTCGCGCTTGGAGCGCGCGCGCACCCTCACCGGTGTCGACACGGCAGCTGGAGGTGTTTCATTATCTGCGTTTATTGTAGATTTCTCCAAAATGACACGTGAAAGTACACCTTATATAACTTGTAGGAGAGTAAAAGCTTCACAGACAGACTGCGCACAGGGCTGCGGAGGGCGCAGCGTCTGGAGACGCCAACATCACGTGATGTCATGAAATGTCTCCACCAAGACGCACAGACTCGTTTCTTCACATCATCTACATAAACAAAGATCTATGTTCTAGCAAACATCCAAGTAAGTTCCTCTGTGTTTACAGTAATAATGGTAATAAACTCGTGCGCAAAGTTAATATTTCCACACAGAATGAATGAATGAGCCGGTTCGCGCACCACAGCAGGGTGCGCGCGCACACAAATACCGACAATCACTCGTTCTTTGCATGATGAACACATTTTATTACTATTCTTACTTAGGATGTTTGTCCTCACTCATATTATATTGAATTCATTATTTTCCCGAATCTAGAAATCATTTCTGATCGCGCAGGGATCAAACAAACATGTCCTTCACACATGCAGGAAGTAATTTGCATCTGTTTAACATATGTAAATGTAGGCGTGTCAGGGGAGGTGTCTCACGTGCGCTCAGTTCCACGTCAATTGTGATGTACAAAAGGAATGTGCGTGGATACCGGTGTACGCACAGTTTGATAAATCTGGATCTTTTTGTGCGTAGACACTTTTCTGGATTTCACCGTACGTCACTTTTCAGTAGGAAATCCACGCAGGTTTTTGATACATGAGGCCCCAGGTGTCTAGCACAAAATACATGTAATTCTTTGATTTTGACTTTAAAGAATCCTCAGAGGCAGGATAGTGACACTTATATACTGGGAGTTCATGTTTCTGGCAAAGATCCAACGAGTCCGTTCAGGATAAATGTGGTTCAGAGAGAGGAAAGTCAGATTGAATCAGATCAAGAGGTGTCTTATATGACAGATGTGACATATGAAGAAAAGTTGGCTTTGGAGACAGGTTTCACACAGCAAAATTACTGGATAGAGTATGTTGAAAATGCAGCAGAACAAGTGAAGTATAAGGATTGCGTTGTTTGTGCGAAGGCCAGGCCAGCGTTATTAATGATGACATCACCTCTTTCAAATGATTCATGTTTTCACTGCATGTTGGAACTACATATGAAGGAGAATCCCACTGATAGTTGCAAAGGTTTGGAGAAATATTTTCCCATGGCCCCAAGAGATGCAATCCCACCTGTTTTCACTCCAGTGAGAAACTCTTACACTTGTCTGGTTAGGAAAATTCAGGGAGGTATATCTGTAGGTGATATTGATTCAAGTTGGTGTAAGTTGAATGTGGATGTTTCAGCTTGGACAAACATGACGAGATTATCTGTAGCACGTGCAGATGTTTACTGGTTTTGTGGTGGTAGAACTTTGAGAAATACGTTGTCTTCAAGATGGTCAGGAATCTGTACACTCGTTTCTTTAATTTCTCCAATTAAGATGGTGAATTTAACAGGACAGGATTTGGAAACTTTCAGGAGCAGTACACATGTTATTGGTGAGTTTGAGAGGAGAAAACGTGACTTTGATCTGTATGTAGATTCTCCAGCATATATTAACGCTATCGGAGTCCCGCAAGGAGTCCCGGATGAATACAAATTAGT